>JAADVR010001032.1:0-10551 GCA_023335855.1 Pythium scleroteichum
CCCGCTCCAGCTTCGGGCAAAGGACATGCACCCGTGCCAGCGCCTGCCCCAGCCTCTGGCAGCTCGTCGGACCCGGACCCGTCCAAGCCGACGGCCGGCAAGCCGGGCAAGCCGTCGCGCGACCCGAACAGCCCAATCCAGCAGTGAGCCCAGCTCTGAGCGAAGTCGTCGAGTTCTTGTAGTGCCGTATTCAGTTCGTGATAGTATTGTTTGGAATGAACATCCAGTTCAGTGATCTCTATGCTTGGTTCACTCACGATGAGGGAGCTGTACCCCGGAAGGGTTGTCCTCATAGCGTCGTGATCGGAACGCCTCCGTAGTCTCTACTCTCAAACCCGGCTCGCAGCCGACCATCTCCAGATACGCGCGTGGCGTCACCACGCCCGCACATTCAATAGGATGGCCGACTACGCGACCAATGTCGCGATGGACTCCAAGCGCAGCCTCCAGATATTTCATCTTTCTTCCTACCGCCCCAAATGGCGCGGAATCCACCCCGTCCTCCATGGTGACATTCTCCACCACCGATCTGGCCCACGCACCGTAGGCGCCTCTACATTTCTCTTTCTTCTTTCAAGTTATGGTAGTTCGCATCAGTTGTAACGCAATCTACTCCAACTTCCATCATCATCTCACAGCGTCCTGATCCGTCTCTGCAGCTTGCGTTTCAAGTGCCACTGATCTCGGGCACAACGATGAACCCGCCGCGAAGATGGCCACGTGCCCGGGTTGGGGTTTGCAGCCGTCCCGGCTGTTGTGCGTTGGGTGAAGCAACGGACAAGTCAGGCTGACTCGGTGTGCCGTGGAAATCCACTTCCACATGTCTGCCATGCAACATATCAATAGCTGGCCATCAGTTTCTCTGGACAACCATGACGACGTGCTCGACGTACAGTGTTTCGGTTGAGCCACTCGTCGATGCAGGCGACGTGGAAAACGTGCTTGCACGGTAGAGGTCTTCATCTTCTTCGAACTCAATCTGCACACACCGGAGCGATCAGTCTCTGCGACGTGATACGTCCTCACGTGGCTACTTCACCAAGCAGATTGGGCAAACGTCCTCGTTGCTGGGGTCGCTTCCCTCCGCCGCGCGGCTCGGAGGCTCATCCACCACGGGGATTGTGGGCTCCTCTTGAGATGGCTTCTTGTACTTGATGATCCCCAACTGGTCGAATCGCTCGGGGGCGATCCCACGCGCGGCCACAACACGGCGGGTTCGCGCGACCTCTCTCTAAAGAGCCCTTGTCAGTCCAAGCCACACGGTGACACAGCAGGAAGAACTTACGTTGCGTCGGTCAATCCGCCTCCAACGGACGATCAGTGCGGTCAGGGCCACAACTAAGCTGAAGACAAAGCCAGCGAGGACGTACACGATCACCTCGAGATGGCTGGGCAGAGAAGCAGACCTAGTGTCTGGCTGCAACTTCGCTAGCGTGAGATTGAAGCTCCACAAGTCGCCGAGCTGAGATACTTAGCTACCCCCGTGGATGATCATCGAGTCGCGCCATAGCACGGCGCGATGATTGTACCTAGCCGATGGTGCAGCGTCGTCTTGATTCACCACGGCTTGGTAGAACTGGAGCTTCGCGCCGTTCGCAGTCCCGGTATTGAAGACACCGCTCTCCACGTCGTCCAAAACGTACTCGCTCGTGCTAGAGTTTGGTTGGAAGTAGCCGCCGAAGAACCAGAGCTGCGGCGTCGCGCCGTCGGTCGCGACCACGGACGTGTATGCTCGCTGCATGTCCGAGGAGGTCTGGGCGAGTCGCCATCTCTGACTCGTGAGCGAGTAGAGCCATGTGTCGCCAAGAAGCGACCATGTCGGCGCTCCAAGTGGCGGCCACTGAATACGACGAGGAACGTCTCGCCCTTGTCCGTCGTGAACTTGGAGAAGCTGTGCGAGAAACGCGCGGGCGGAGCGATGCCGTCAGCCACCAGTAGTTCATTCCACGAGCGGTCGTTGAGGTCGTATCGCCACAGGTCGCCGAAGTTGACCGGCGGCGAGTCATCAGTTTTGTCGTATGCGATACCGCCAAAGATATAGAGCTGGCCGTCGTGGACGACGGCGCCAGCTTCAGAGCGTGGGGCTGACACAGCCGTCCCGGGCAGAGAGGTCGAAGACGAGGACCCGGTCGATGAACCTACACCACTTCCAGTTGATTTGTGCGCCTCGTTGATGGAGGCATCGGCTCGCCACGTCTCGCGTCCATCCGGCTGCACTGCGAGCCGCCAAACGTCGTTGAACTGTGTCACAACTGTAGTCGGGCCCGCCTGCGCAACCGAGAGACCGCCAAAGACAATCATCTCGTTCACAGAGCCATCGGCATGGACTGCCGTGGAGTGGTAGAAGCGGTGCTGCGGCGACACGACCGCGCTCCCCGTTGGACTGCCGTGGCGGTCTTGGATGATGTTGATTCAGCGACCAGTGAGGATCTCGTACTTGCACGTATCGCCATACTCGTGGTTGTCTTCATCGTTGGTGCCGCCGATCCCACCGAAGACGTAAAGCGTGTCCTGCAAGATCGCGAGCGAGTGGGCAGCACGCTTGGGCGGCTGGCTCTGGCCGGTGGGCGAGTGTGAGTTGCTTGGAACGTACTGGGAGAGCGGCTTCCATTGCGCCGATATCTGGATGGGGCAAACCAGGACCACCAAGTACGCTATTGGAACCACAGATCGCCCGAGTCCGAGGCCAATCATGGTGGAGGAAGAGTTCTTTTTCGCTGAAATCCTGCACTGCGCCAAGAGCATGGGCGCTGTCCGAATGTGAGACTGCGCTCGTCGCCCCGGCTCACTGCGTCCTCATCCAGCACGGGATTGGCGATGGACGTGTGAACGCTGCAAAGGCATTGCGCTGTCTCGTGAAGGAAAACGCAAGTGCCCAACAAGCTGCTACCGAAGCTGGGGTGATTCCGATTCTGACTGAGCTACTCGGCTTCGGTTCAGCCGCCGAAAAAGTCGAAGCCAGCCATGCCCTTGCCTGCTTGACCAAGAAAAATGTTGCAGCGCAGAATCTCGCAATCAACTCTGGCACGGTGCGTCGTCTCGTCAGTCTCTTTCGCTCCGCATCGCAAGACGATCGTGCTGCGACGACTTCGGCGGAAGAACTCGGGAATCTCATGCTGAATAACAACCGCCACAGTGGCGGTCGCATCGAGGCGGCTTCAATCGGTGGTTTCGTTGGATTTCTGCGATCCGAGGTACAGACTGAGACAACCGAGGCCGGCCTCGCACACGCTCATATTGTCGAACACAATACTGAAGCTCAAGACCAAGCTGTGGAGGCCGGTGCGATCCCTCGACTCGTGGACAGATTACGAATCGGAAGCGGCGACGAAATTGTACACGATGCGCTTGCGCTGGCGAACCTGATCGACGGCAATGAGACTGCCAAGAATGCAGTGCTCGAGAGCGACATTGTCAGTCGTCTTGTCGAGATCGTACGGGACAGTGTGGTGAACGCGAAAATCAACTCCTTGCGTGTGTTGAGTTTGCTCGTGGAGAACAATGACGACGTGAAGTCCGTCGTGGTCGACTTGGGGATCGTTGAGCCTGTCGTGGCTTTGCTTGGAGAACCAAACACAAGCTTGGAAGCGGCGTATTTCTTATCACGACTCGTTGACCACTCCCCATTAGCGATCGAAGCGGCAGCTGTCGTCTCTCTTGTCGAGCTTCTTTCCGCAGGACCAAGTGATGCGAGCGCAGACGCGGCTCTTGCTTTGGCGTGTTTGGTGACCAACGACGAATTGGCACAATCAGCCGTCCTGGAAAGAAACGGCATCGCCTCACTCGTGACCTTGCTAGGTACATGGTCTGACCGAAATGTGGTGGCCGCTTCAACGGCGCTTGCTTGCTTGGCGCATCAAAGTCCGATAAGCCGTGAGGTTGTAATTGGTGGAGATGCCGTCGCAGCGATAGTCGAAGCGATACGAAACAACGGTGAGATGGACAAGACCATACCGATTGAAATGCTCGCAGATCTTTTGGACACGAGCCCGTCGGCGCAAGCAAAGGCGTTGGAAGCAGGGGCCATACCTGTGCTGACGCATGTGTTGAGAACCGGAACAGACAGTGAGAAAGCCGCCAGTGCAACGGCGGTCGGACGTCTCGTGCAAGGAAACCCCGTCGGTCAAGACGCGGTGATTGCAGAAACCGAAGCTGTGTCCCTTTTGGTGGATGGCGTTGGAGACGACTCGACAGGAGTGCGTCCAAATGCGCTCTTCGCACTCGGGTATCTTGTTGACGGAAACTCGGCGGCACAGGAAATATGTGTCCAAGCTGGACTTATGGGCGCCGTGTTGAACGTTTTGAGGAGCGAAGACATGGAGTCGGTGGATTTGGCCTTCTTCCTACTCCGCATGCTTGTTCGGAAGAACATCGTCGCTCAACAAAATGCGGTGGTATGTGGTGCAGTTCCATGCATCGTCAACCACCTACGCGAACATCCTAATGTCAGCGCAGATTTCGCGTTGTCCGTGCTGTTCTATCTAGGCCGAAGCGATCCTACTGACTTCATAGAAGCCGGTGGAGTTCCTCTTCTTATTAATCTCGCGCGTACCACAAACAAGGAACAGCTGAGCGCTGTCGCACTACTGGACGAACTTGTGATGCACCACTCGGAGATTCGAAGGTTGGCTTTGGAAGCTGACATCGTCGGAACTCTCGTCGATTTACTCAACAATCAGGACGAGGGCATTGTGAGTGGAGTTGGCCAAGCTCTCGCATATTTGGTCAAGTATGAGCCCGCAGCCAGAAATCAAGCTCTTGGACTCGGTGCAATGAGCCATCTCATTGCTAATCTCCAGAACTTGGGTGTGCTGTTCGCGCTCACATGTCTCGCTGAAGGAGATCGAGAGGTGCAAAATGACTTGGTGGCGTTGACCGTCATCCCTCGTCTACTCGAGCAAGTCAACCACCAAGACAAGCGCATTCGAGCTACTACACTCGACGTCCTGGTTGCTGCGGTCGTGGACAATGATAGCTCATGCCAGGCGATAATCGATGCCAATGGGTTGGCAGTTCTCCTTGCGGTTTTACAACGTGGCTCCCGTACAGAAAAAGGTGTAGCTGCGACTCTTCTCGCGAGTCTGTTCGAAGAGAATGCCGCTGGAATCACCGAAGATTCAATCGCTGCTGGAGTTGTGGATCTCCTTGTGGATATGATTGATGCCGAACTGAGCGACGCAATGGTCTGCCGCAGGTGCCTTGCATTACTTGACCAAGTCTGAACCAGCCGTCATCAATCAGTTGCTGGAAGCGAAAGTGGTCGATCGAGTCGCGCACTACCTCGGAGAAGGCTCTTGCCGCAGCACGCCGAACGGGTTGCAAATTCTGAGTTGGCTCATTAAGGAGAACCGTGAGCTGTGCGCCGTCGCCATCGACGCCTGCGCCATTGAGGTCGTCTTCAGAGCTATTAGAAGTGAGGACGATGACGAGAAGGAATCCGGAATCGTTGTTGTCCAGAATTTGGTCGAGTCGTGCGACTCGGCGCTCGCGTCAGTTCTGGAGGAGGGAGTCACTCAGCAACTCGTCTCAATTCTTCGTGTCTCTACAGGCAGTCTCATGCTCCAAACCTGTCTTGCTCTTGACACGATCTTTCAACGGGCCGACAGTGGCAAGATCAGCGGAGGCACGAGTCTGGAGCTCGTAGATGTCGTGTTGGAGTTAATGTGCAAGCTTGACGAAGATGAAGTGCAGCTTGGATTTTTGGCTGGCGCATTGGTGATGTCGGTCGTTGCCAACAACCGCATTGAGCAAGAAAGAATTCTTCGAACCGGTGCGCTCGGTCGCTTCCTCGGTCTTATCCACAGTGGCTCCATCACAGCCAAACTTGGATCTGCCATGGCTGTGTCAGGTCTTGCCAGCATGCACCCTGAAGCCCAGAAGCAGCTTGTTGAAGGCGGCATCGTACCCGTTCTGGGATCGAGCTTCTCCGAGATTACGAAGGACTCGAGGTCATGGCAGCCACGAACACACTTGGAATCATCGTGGCTCGCAACTATGCCTATCAGATACTCGTGATGGATAGTGGTGCGTTGCCACTAATCCTGAGCCTGTTGTGCAACGGCGACGTCTGTGCCAGCGCAGCTTGCGCTTTAGTCAGCCTGGTTCACAAGAACGCGGACGCCATGGCTGCCGCGATGGACGCTGGAGGATTTGAGCTGGTCGTCGAGGGCTTCAAGTCGTCAACAGAGAGAAACAAACGCTACTTCGCCGCGGCGCTGATGTATTTGACTCGCGCTGCCCAGGATGGCATATCTCCGACTCTCGTGAATGAAGTTTTCGAGTGTTTGGTTCAGGCTCTCCAAGTCGATGATGAAGACGACACCAAAGCAGACTTGTTGCAGATGCTGGGGGATGTTATCGAGAACGACAGAACGAACCAAGACGCCGTCATTCGTGCTGACATAATGGAGCCGCTCGTGGAAATTATCCACTCGTCCCGTCGTGACACCAGAACCAAGGCAATCGTTGCCCTAAGGCTGCTCATTGACGCCAACGAGGATGCTCAGAACGCGGCCGTTGCAGCCGGTGCGGTCAACTGCCTTGTGGGAACGATCTCCATTGGTGGCGACCACACTCGCTTAGTTGAAGCCGCTCACACGCTCGCACTTCTCGCCAACGGTCGGCCATCGGTGCATTCTCTTATGCGTGAAGGTGGTGTTAATACGGTTCTCGAAGCTCTAGTTGACGAGACTAGCGATGCAGAAAAAGCTCGAGCGATCCGGCAGCTCATCACGCCTGCTGGCAAGCAGCAGTCCTAGAAGAACAGACCTATCAGCGCCCTGTCCGAATCGCAAAGAGCTCCGTCCGGAGTATGTATGGAATAGATCTCGTGTCGACTCCTTATTGCTCCATCGTGGGTGGAAGAATCATAACACGGATAGTTGCTGATGGGCACGCTCCACAGGCTTGTCGCTTACGTTAACGAGATCCTTCAACTTCCACAACTATACACTGTCACCAAACCAGACATGCTCTCGTGCACCTCGACCAAGCCAGTTGAATAACTTTCTCTATCTCTGCAGACATCAAGACTTTTAAGGCCGATCATCACCCCTAAACGAGAGCATCATGGTGGGCTGTCGTGTGCGACGACTACGTGATGCGAAGGTGCGAGCTGCATGTAAGAACCTCGCCATTAGTCGACCACGTCGAACAGGCTGCTCTAGTGGAACCACCTACCCGGGATCGTGGGATGCGGCACCATCGGATGACGACGATGGCCAGCGTTACGAACAAGCACAGTACAATCCCCATCGCCACATACAGAACCACGTCGACCTTGTCGGGTGGGGCCGAGGCTGCTTGCTGCTGCGAGACCGCATTCGTCAGGTTAAAGCTCCACAGGTCTCCTAACGGCGACTGGTAGGTCCCGCCGTGGATGATCATGTGGACACGCCAAAGTACAGCTCGATGGTTGTACCGACGTGGAGGGGCGACGTCAGATTGGTTCCCGTCTGGCTTGAGCGATAGCCGCCAGACGTCGTTGAACTGCGTTACTCTAGTTTCCCCACTCACACTGGTCGTCAAGACTTTTCGTGAGGGTGAGAGTCCGCCGAATACGACCATCTCGCTGACAGAGCGATTTACATGGACGCCCGTCGAGTGGCCCTGGCGGTGCTGGGGAGACACGAGCAGACTCCCCGTGGGACTTCCTTGGCGGTCCTGTACAATATTGATCCAGTGACCCGTGGCGATGTCAAACTTCCACGTGTCGTCGTACTCGTGGCTCTCTTCGTCGTTCGTTTCTCCGACGCCGCCGAACACGTAGAGCGTGTCCCCAAGCTTCGCGAGCGAGTGAGCCGAACGCTTGGGCGGACCGTTCGGAAGGAACTCGGAGCGCTGCTTCCATTGTGCGTTTGCGTGTTGTACAGGGCAGAGCGCGAACATGAGACACGTCGCTGAGATTGACGAGCACGAGAGAGCTCGATTGCCCATGCTGGACAGCCGTCTTGCGTGTGATCTGGTCTACGACCAAGACTCGAATGAAAGCCACTGAACTGATGGTCTCAACGAGCGTTATTCTCGAGTGCCGCAAGGCTGAGTTTAGATCCCGAGTCGGGAGGATCTTATCAGTCGAAGCATCTGATCCCACCGCGCGAGATATTCACTCGTGCTCTAGTCATTCACCCCCAGGCCGCTCGCCTGCTCGTGGGTTGTGGTAGACCGCAGGAGATGTCGAAGCTTCTCTGGAGTGCGATGGCTACACGATCGAGGAGATTCGAGTACGAGGTGCTTCTGACCTGATCACGATGTGCTCGGAGAGGAGCCGAGACCGGAGGAGTTGCCAATTGTAGTGAGGGCCGGCGTGGCTGGAAGGATGTTTTGTGGCGGTCGTGAGCGTGTGATGACCGTCACGAGTTGAAGATCTTCTGAACTGTTTGATGTCGCCATCAGAGTTCGACCAACTTTCTCAGCGACACCTCTGTAATCGGATGATTGGCAGCCGATTAGATCAGCTCTTCAGTCGAATACACTCAAATAGTACCTCCTATAGCTTATAATCGACCAACATTCGTCGCCGTATTTTCCAGAGAAGTACGTATCACTCACGCCTCTGAAGAATGTCCTGTGCGCTTCCACAAACTCCACGGAAGCAAGCAATTTTAACCAAACATGCATTATCAGAGGTAGTTCACTCAAGGCCGGTATGCACCCGTGATGACGAGATGATCACTCGGGTGAGTCCTCGCGCCGCTCTCCGCTTCGCCTCCTTTAGCGACCCCCCATGCACGCATCAACAGACGTCGTCGCTCACGTCCAGTGCCTTCGGCCGCCTTCAGCGGATGTGCTGGCCTCGCTACTCGCTCTCGTCTCCACGTCGCGACAGTACCAGTTGGCTGCAATGGAAGCCGGCGCCATCGACGCGCTCGTCCCTCTGCTGACTCAGGACGACTTGGTGACCCCAGCGCTGCGCGCGCTGGTCGTTCTCGTGGCCGACAACGCGGCCGCGCAAACTGCGGCCGTGGAAGCCGGCGCCGTCGCTCACGTGATCAAGCTGCTCGGTAACGGTCGCGTGGAACACGATGCTCTGCCTCTACTTTCGCAGCTCGTCCACGGGTCAAAGGCAGCGCAAGCAGCAGCCGTTGACACAGGCGTCCTGCAGCCTCTGGTGCGTCTTCTTGAGGAATCGGCAGACGGCCGTGTGAAGCAACTGGCGATGCTCACGCTGCGTTACGTCGCCGACGGCCATCCCGATCATCAATCAGCAGCAGTTGTCGCTGGGATGATCACCGTGCTCATTAAGACAGTGAAGATTTTCCAAAGTGATCAGGCGTCTGCTGCGGACGCGGCGCTCACGCTAGCGCACATTGTCAACGGGAGAGAAGACGCTCAGGCGGATGCACTTGCTCACGGCGCGTGTGCGGCACTCGGCCGACTACTACATCACGGGACGGGCGATGGACGTGTGAACGCTGCGAAGGCTCTACGCTGTCTCGTGAAGGACAACGCCACCGCCCAACAAGCCGCTACCGAGGCTGGGGCAATTCCGATCCTCACGGAACTCCTCGGCTCGGGAACGACGGTCGAGAAAATCGAAGCTAGCCACGCTATTGCCTTCCTCGCCAAGAACAACGTCGTTGTATAGGAGATCGCCATCAGTTCAGGTACTGTACGTCTGCTTGTCGAAATGTTCGGCTCTCACCTTCAAGACGACCGCGCTGCGACTGCCGCGGCGACAGAACTCGGGAATCTCGTGCTCAACAACCGACGCCACGCCGGTGCTCAAGTCGATGCAGCTTCGATCGGTGGCTTTGTGGACTTTCTGCGGTCGGAAGTGCAGACGCAGACAACCGAGGCGGGCCTCGCCCTCGCTCATTTGATGGAAAACAATTCTGAGGCTCAAGAGCAGGCAGTGAATGCCGGCGCGATCGCTCGTCTCCACGATCACTTGCGAGTTGCCAATGGCCAAGATGTTGAGAGTATTGTAATGGCACTGGCCAGTTTGGTGCATGGCAACACGACTGCCATCGCGGCATTCCACGCTCACCATCAACCTGAGTTTGTAGTCCGACTAATCGAGATCGTACGAGACAATATTGAAGAAGCGAAGCGCAACGCATTGCGCGTGTTGAGTGCGTTGGTACCGAATGACGATCATTTGAAAACGGTCCTCATCGAACGAGGCGTCGTGGAGCTTGTCGTGGGTTTGCTTAAAAGTCGAGAAACTTGTTCAGCAGCGGCAGCACTCTTGATCCTGCTATTACACGAGCATCCAGTGGCGATAGAGGCAGCGCGACAGGCCGGGGCGGTCGTTGCTCTTGTTCGAGTTCTTTCAGAAGGGCCTCGTGAAGCGATTGAAGATGCGATTTGCAGTTTGGGAATGCTTACAACTGACAACGAAGTAGCTCAAACCGCCGTCGTGGAGAGGAATGGAGTCGCCGTACTCGTTCGCTTACTAGGCAGTACGACGTCATCCGAAACAATAGCCGCCGCATATGCACTCGCATGTCTCGCGTTCAACAACGCAGCTAGTCGTGATGCAGTGATCGAAGGGAATGTGATTGCGGCGATACTCGACGCGATTCGCAGCGACGTCGATTTCGACAAATC
>JAADVR010001033.1:0-10526 GCA_023335855.1 Pythium scleroteichum
GGACCCCGTGACCGGCGAGGAGACCAAGTCGGTGATCGAGGAGAACCCGGTGACGGGTGACTCGACTGTCATCTCGGAGAACCCTGCGACTGGCGAGGAGACCAAGACCGTGGTGGAGGCGCCTGAGGAGGAGGAGCACAACTCCTACACTGAGCCGCTTCCTGTTCCGGAGAACTTCCCGCGTCCTGCTGAAGACACTCCGATCGTCAACCCTGATACTCGTTACATGACCAAGCCCGAGTTCCGCGCCAAGATCGCTGAGCAGTTCCAGGGCGACGCTGCTGTGCTCACGCAGAAGCTCGAGCTCGCCGTGCTCCAGGTCAAGAAGGTCCACCTTCTCAAGGGTCTGCTCGAGCAGTGCATCACCCAGGCGTCGAACAAGGTATGTCACCTCTACATTCTACCTCGGAGCCGTGAACCGAGTCTAACTTGTGTGTGTTTGTGTCGAACAGTTCGGCTACTACGGCGTGTACGAGAAGGACGAGGTCTTTAACTCCGCTGTGCGCTGGATCGTGGACGACTGCCTCGACCTCTAAGCGAGCGACTTCGTGTCGTCGTGTTTGGCGTCAAGCGAAAGCTCCGAGTATTTCCCGTGTGTGAAAACCGTAGTAACTCTGCATATTCCACTTTATATATACTTCACTTCTACCTCTTGATCGCTTCTCGAGTGCCTCCTCCGTCAATGCATCTTGCACAGGACCTTCAGCCCTCAAGGAACGCCATAGATCAGCAGGTAGGCAAAGAATCGCAGCGGCATTCGAGCAACAGGACCATCAGAATTTACAAAAGGTCTGGGTGTTAATGTGAACTTTCATATCTATTTGCAATATTTGGGATTCACTATCGTAATAACCCACAAATATCACATTTCGTTCCCTGTGTTTTTCAAGTTTCCTCCCAAAAACCCACCACCCAGTGAACCCCTCGCTCGAAGAGCTCATCGTCGGTCCCCACCAAGTCCAGCGCCATGGTACGCATCCTGCTGGCGTTGCCGCCGTGCGCAGCGGCCGCTGGGGGCCTCTGCGCCGCGTGGCGCCGCGCGCATGAGAAAGCGCGTGAAATTCTGATGTTTCTAGCCGTGATTGCGTAGCTGTTTTACTCGTTTTTCAAGACGCTGATCGGCAAGCAAGTGGCCGTCGAGCTCAAGAACGACGTGGCGCTCGTGGGCACGCTCCACTCGGTTGACCAGTACCTCAACATCAAGCTGCTCAACGTGTCGGTCGTCGACGGAGAGAAGTTTCCGCAGCTTGTGCGTGGGTTTTGATGTATCGAGGGAGGGGTCATTTATCTCATGGGGATATTTGGTAGATGAACATGAAGCACGCGTTCATCCGCGGCAGCGTGATCCGATACGTGCAGATCCCAGCGGCCGAAGTGGACACGGAGCTTCTCCAGGACGCAGCAAGACGGGAGGCCAAGGCCAACAAGCAGACGTAGATACGTTAGGACACACATGCAGAGCGACCGAAAGAGAAAATGCGATCCGGGCAAAGAAAATATATGCAAATCCACACACAAAGAAAAAAGAGAAAAAAACTACGGGCGGCTGCGAGCAGCCTCTAGGCACTCCTCGTCGCGAGCGGACCAATCTACTGGCGATCCGCCTTATAAATATTGGCTCCTGGTCGGCAGCAGGAGAGCGAAGGGAGGCGGCTACGGCAGTCGTGCCAGTCTACCAGCAGAGCTTGCCCGGGAGGTACTTGTCGATGAGTGACTGGTAGTACGTCCAGAGCTTGGCGGCGTCCGGGCGCGAGTCGGCCTTGGTGTACAGGTCAAACTTGTTGAACTCGAGCACCCAGTCCATGAGCTCTTCGTCGTCCTCGTTCATGAGGTGCGCGTACTCCTTGTCCTTGTGCCACGGGTAGCACGAGTGGAAGCGGATCATGGCGAGCCCTTCCTCCGGGATGGTCGTCTTGTTGAACTTGAGCATTTGGTACAAATACTCGTCGTGGCCCCAGGCAAACTTGAGGTTGTGGAGCCCGCAGTGCGGCTGGTAGATGCCGTACTCGGAGTTGTACCGAGCGTCCTGCATGTCCGGGTTGAGTCCGTTGTACTCTGGGAACACGACCGTGTCCGGGATGCGGCAGCCGAGCACCCACGTGTCGCCGCCGAGCGACCACTGGTCTCCGTCGGCCGTGCCTTCCTGGCCGTCCTCCTTCTGGCCCCAGAGGTACTGGATCTTGCCCATGTCGTGCAGCAGCCCGACGAGCTGGAACCAGTCCGGATGGCCGGCCGCGCGGATGCCCTCAGCGGTCTGCAGCATGTGCTCCATGTTGGGCATCTCCGAGTCCGGGTCCGACGAGTCGACGTAGCCCTTGAGCGCCTCAAAGGCCTCGAGCACGGTCATCTGGGCGTTGCGGAAGCCGCCGTACTTGGCCTGCATCTTGTCGTAATGGGCCACGGTCTGGTGCTGGCGCATGAGCTTGTAGTGGCGCTCGACCGTGGCCTGGCGCGACGAGTCCTTGTAGTTGCGGAACTCGTCGACGCTCTTGCCGGGCGCGGTGGCCTGCTTGACCTCGAGCTTGGGCTGCGCGCCGAGCTCGGTCGCGACGTTACGCTTGGACACTTCGATGTTCATGGCTTGACTCAAATTCGCAACTGAGCTGCTCGCTATGGGCCGCTTGGAAGGCCCGCAGCCACTCACACATCAGCCTTCGGCTAAGAGCATCCGATCTCCATTTGGAAAAAA
This sequence comes from Pythium scleroteichum, assembly GCA_023335855.1. Taxonomy (NCBI): domain Eukaryota; phylum Oomycota; class Peronosporomycetes; order Pythiales; family Pythiaceae; genus Pythium; species Pythium scleroteichum. The sequence continues at coordinate 2,690 of JAADVR010001033.1, forward strand.
GGGGCTGCTCCCGGTCTGGCGGTTCAAGGTCCGAAGTTAATTATATTGAGCCAATCATAGCGCGTCATAGAGGGTAAAAGCCGTCATATATGGGTTTCAGCCAATCGGATCGTTCGAGGAGGGGGTTGTATATTACGGCCGCTTGAGAAGGTCTGATCTTGGAGATCCCAGCACCATGGATGTGTGGAGACGTCCAAGAACAGAGCGACAGGGCGCGCAGCTGATACAAGTCGGGCGTTCTTCAAGCGGGCGTCGTGGCCATACAAAAAGCCAGATACCGAGAGACTGACCCGCCCGGTCAGGACCCGGAAAAGATAAGTCGCTTCTCCGTAACTCGTAATTTATTTTTGTTGTTGTGTTTGTTTCGTTTCATGTTCTTCCTCTTTGTTTTTTTCTTTTTTTTCTTTCCCATGTCCTTTCGCACGACGCCTGCCACGCACGTGGGAAGCCGCAGCAGCATATCTTTCTCGCCGCACCCTGTTGACGTTACAGTATGCCATTATTAGCCTCTCTGGACACCTTCCTTAGCCTAGCCTAGTTCCAAAGATTGGATCTTGAAGAGCCACGATCCCCCCAGTTATTCCTGGGCTTTTGCTTGCGGGCAGCTCCCTCGTGCGCGGCGCCCATGGCGTGCGCAGGTCTTATGACTCTTCTGCTGCGAGAAGAAAGATCCTCTTCTGCTCTTCGCGATCTTATCGCCGCGAGCGGCCACGGCGTGTCGTGCGTGCGGCTTAGTTGGGAATTGCGATGGCCGAGAAAGCGCGCGAGCTCGACGCCAAGCGCGGCGACGCCAAGCACGACGACGACGGTCTCAAGAAGCCGCGCGCGCTGCGCAGCGACAGCAAGTGCGACGGCGGCGCCAACGCCAACGACGACGACGACGACGACGAGAAGATGTTTTCCGACTCGGACGACGCGCAGACCGACTCGGACGACGAAAGCGAGCCGGACGACCACGTCGACATGGCGGCGATCGCGGCGCGTCTGCGCGGCAGCTCGACCCACCACCGACGGTCAGTCGTCTCGTCGCTCGTGACCATGGACAAGGCCTGGTCGCCGCCCGTGCACCCCAAGAGCGCGCAGGACGAGGCGTCGATCCGCAAGTCGGTGCGCCGCAACTTGCTCTTCGCCAACATCTCGGACGAGACGCAGCAGATCCTCGTGCACGCCATGAAGTACGTGGCGCTCGAGCGCGGGCAGGAGATCATCCGCCAGGGCGACGCTGGAGATCTCTTCTACATTGTGGACAGCGGCGTGTGCCAGGTGGAGATCAACGGCCGCGTGGTCGGCGAGGTCGACGGCACGTCCGAGCGCAACTTTTTCGGCGAGCTCGCGCTGCTCTACGACGCGCCGCGCGCCGCGACGATCCGCGCGACGACGGCCGTCGAGTGCTGGTCGCTCGACCGCGTGACGTTCAAGCGCGTGCTCATGGAGACGACGATCAAGCAGCGGCAGCTCTACCTCGACTTCATCGACCAAGTGCCGATCTTCGCGACGCTCTCGAGCTACGAGAAGATGATCGTCGCGGACGCGCTGCGCGTCGAGTATTTCGAGCCGGGCGCTGTCGTGATCGAGGAAGGCTCCGCGGGCGACGACTTCTACATCGTCGAGGACGGCGAGGTCAAGTGCACGCAGCGCGGCGACGAGGTCTCGGCGCGACTGGGCTCGGGCGACTTTTTCGGCGAGCTCGCGCTGGTGACCAACGACCGGCGCATGGCCACCGTCACGGCGGTGCGCAAGACCAAGTGCCTCGTGCTCGACCGCAAGACGTTCAAGCGCCTGCTCGGGCCCATGCAAGAGCACCTGCGCAAGCGCGCAGACCTCTACGAGCTGTACATGCAGTCGCACTCGCGTCGAATCAAGAACTGACTGATACCCATCCACGGATCGATAGGAGTTTATAAGCGGAATGATATCAGAACCGATTAGGAACTCGCTTCCCACGTTTGGCTGTCAGACACGGCGAGTGGGTCCTGAAAAATGCAGCCACGAGCGCCGTGCCCCGTCCTTTGCCCACGGGCCGGAATTCGTGATATGTGACGTGGAAGGATGGAGATTCCAAGGACATTTCGTCACTCGATCTTGGCTGCCAAGTCCAACGCACCGGGTTGATCCAAGCAGAGTCCTTCGATTGTGGGTAATTGAAAGTCGGTTCATGTCCTTCTCTCCAATTGCCAAATAGCGATTGCTCCACGGCCAAGCGCTTGACGGATTGTGGGTAACTGAAAACCTCGTGCCACCTGCTGATCACGCGTCGATTGGATTTCGTTTCGAGAGTCGACAAATCAAAACGTAGCCTAGCTCGCTCGCCCGCTCTCGTGCCCTCGCCATTCCCACAATCGACCGGCGAGCCATGCGCAATGACGAGATGATCACGATCGCCGTGGGCTACGGCAGCGCCAGCACGTGCATCGTGCTGCCTCGCGACCACGAGATCGTGCGCCAGATCGAGGAGCTGCTGCCCAGAGGGCTCGCACGCTCGGACCAACTCTACGACCGCTCAAGCCTCCAGCATCGCCACCGAGACGACTCTCCTAGCCACTCTCCTAGTCGTTTAGTACGAGGATTGTCGGCTCTACTCTCCGGCTCCGACTATTCGCCTCGCAGTCGAGACACAGGCTCACCAGGGTACGCCGTCGCCACCGATCAAAGCGATCGCGTCAGGCCCACTGAGCGACGGAAATACCGACGTTGCTGCATCGCGGGCTGCGACAAGATCGCCGTCAGCCGCGGCGTGTGCCGAGCGCACGGCGGCGGCCGTCGGTGTCAGCACGACGGGTGTCCCAAGAGCGCGCAGAGCGGCGGGGACTACTGCTGGTCCCACGGCGGCGGCCACCGCTGCCGCGTCGTTGGCTGTTCCAGAAAGCCGACGTCCAGACAGCTTTGTCGCATCCACGGCGACGAACGACAGCAATCTACCAGTCCAGCCCACTCGTCGGCGTGGGACGCCGAGCCACGAGCCGTTGACGGTCCTGTGACACTCCCGAGCCTGCGAGACGTCGTGCGTCATCCAGTAGTCTACAGGTTGTAGTCGGCGCTGATTACCGCGAATGGAAGCGCTTCGTCCGTGCGTCACGCTCGCAGTAATAGTCAAATTGTGGCTTATCATGTCTCGTAGAGGAGCGCAGACTCGTGGAGGAAAGTGACACGTGCGAGATTAGTCGATTGATCCGGATGCAGCGTGTCTCGACAGCACGCGCACGCAAGCAGTCAGACGCCTAGCGACTCTGGGGGATTGAGATCTGCCATTTTCGATGGACTTTAGGAGAGTGCACTTTGGCCTAGCCAGCCTCTTTAACGTTTGGCGCAATGGCTCGAGTTCAGAGCTGAGTTGCTAGGTGGCAACGAAGCTCTGGCCGGACTAAGGACCCTCGTCTGATTAACGAAGGCCGGGCTAGGGCACCTGATTCGGAGTTGAGGAAAAATTAACGGAGTTGCACCTGTCGGTTCGGGATGGAGGTCATTGATCCATACAACCAGCGCTCGCGGAGTGAGCTAGCCCCAACCGCGTTGAATGCCATCCGTCCAGTCTACACGATATCCAGTGGGTATTTTGCTCCTGAGCTCTACGCGAGAGCATTCGCGGAGGTCCACACCTCTGGATGTTGCTATAGTACCGGTATTGTAATGATGTCGCATGGGGAGACTGGCGGTGGCTCAGATGGTGGGTGGTAGGCGTCTTGAGAGATACATTAGTTGAAGCCCTCAAGATGGGAAATTAATCAGGATGCAGAACCGATTATGATTTTACCATGCACTTGCTCGTGGGGCGATGCTACGGCTTCCTACGAACTCATGCCACGCAGAGACAGAGTCTATGCGCTTGCGCAGTGTTCCGTCTCGTCGCTGCGTCCAGGCGAGTCCTCCGGGACTCAATCGTGCAGAAAACCAACCGGTGTTTACAACCACAATCCTCCATCCACAATCGCGGCCGTAAAACGTTCAGTCCCCGTTGCAGCGAGCGAACGTGCTGTACCAGGCTCTTCGCTGCGTGTGTAGCGCGATTTTGTTTTGGATACTGAAACTCAGTGTGGAAACGATTATTTCACCCACAATGGCTCTGCTGTGGATGAAACAAAGCCCTCGCCATCCAGTCGAGTAGCCCCCGAGAGCAGTCCGGGCCTCTGGAGGGAGGTAATCTCCGAAGTGAGCGAGCGGGCGAGCGGGAGAGAAGCGCTCATTGCTCAAGAACCGCCAGTCTGGGGACACCATGATCCAGTCGCGCAGTATGGTCTCCATCTCCATCGGCGACACTCGCTCGAGCACGTGTGTCGTGCTGCCACGCGACCACCAATCGTGCGGCACCTCGAGGTCCTGCTCCCTGTGGCAACGCACTCTGGACTCGGCCTCGGCCCCCCACAGCCGCAGTCGAGAGCAGCGGTGCCACCCTACGAGCCCGAGACGTGGGCCTTCTGAAAGCCCCTCCAGCGGTCGTCACCGTTCGAGCGGTCCCCCGGCTCACAGCACGGCAACCGCCATCGCTCGGCCGAGGCGATCGAGCGGCTTCTCCATCGTCCGTGTGACTCGCCGTCCTCGCTCCCGGACCGCCCGAGTGGCTCGTTCCGACGACGCGGCAAGTCCTGCGTGATCCCAGGCTGTGACAAGATCGCTGTGAGCCGTGGAGTGTACCGAGCCCATGGCGGCGGCGGACGGTGCCAGTACCCAGAGTGCCCCAAGAGTGCCCAGAGCCGAGGAGACTACTGCTGGTCTCACGGCGGAGACCACCGGTGCGAGGTCCTAGGATGCACGAAAGGCCGACGATCCAAACGCTTCTGCAGGGCCCACTTGAACTGGAGCGAGAGGCCCCCTGTCGCCAGAGACGAGCAACGGGAACGCCGCACCAACACTCCAGCGAGGCTGCCGAGTCTCCACGTGGCTCTCCAGCAAGGCCCCGGCCAGAGAGAAGACGCGGCGAACACGTCGTTGTGGAGCCGTTGGGCAGGCGATACTGGGAGGAGGAGTGGCCTCAGCTGCTGAAAATGCGCAAACCAGTAGCGTAGGATACACTGCAATAAACTCGCAAACCAGCCTGCACACATTCCAACGCTTTCCGATCAGCACTCGCGTTTGTCTGAACGCAACAGACAACGCGTCCATCCAGCCAGAGAGAGAAGAAGGATTTCAAACGGCAACCAAGGGTTCTCGCGGCAAGTGATGACAGAGTTTGTGCAAGGGTTTACTACAATTTTGTTGTTGTTGCTTTTGTTGGAATTTGGTGCTTTGGATTGTGTGGCACCACCAAATCGCCAAGACGTCCGGTGACGATCTGCGGGCAACTTATGCTGCGATTACTTTGGTCGCAGGAGCGGGACTCATGCTCTCCTCATCACGATCTGCGCTGTGGCGCGTGGCCGTAGACAGAGTCCGGTCCACGTGCCACGGGCAGCACAATCGATGGGGTTCCAGTTGTTAATTCAGTACATCCAACAGCACAATCCGACCCTCCAAACGGTTAAATTAGTGCATTTGAAGAGATTTTATCAAAGGACGCAGGTTAGGTTACTGATTTAGTGGTAGATAGCCCTCGGATTGCCGCAGAGGAGCCGAGAAGTCACATGCACTTCATTTCTTGCTGACGTCTGAGGGATTAAACGCGGGGTAGGGGAGCTAATTACGGCGGGAAGAGCAGACTCTGATCATCCAATGTTTCTATGGGATTCGTGGGGGAATCTGCTACAGGTGCTGGGTCTTGTCTTTAGACTGCCCTATCCCTTATTGCTGTCTGCAACTGGACTACAGTGTGGCGAAAATCTCGGCACATGCACACTCCGACGCCAACGTAGACTGTCCACACCAACAACCAACAAAAGAGCGGAAATTGAACTGCCTGGTCATTGGCTTTGTGGTTGGCGGCGTGGAGTAGATAGAGTCGTTTCGTCTTGAGGGTCGTTGGCGCAGGGACTTGAGTTCTTCTCGAGCGCTGAAAGCGGACAAGAGTTGGACTATTAGTCGATAATTTGTCCGATCGTCCTATCCCGCGATCTATTAGTTTTCATGGTTATAATTTGTATGCAAAGTGAAGGATTACATGCAAAGATCAAAATCTTTTACGACGGGGTTATTAAATTAGTCAATACAGTCGTTGTCCTCGTCTCACCCCCCTTTCCTACCGCCGTGGCTCAGAGCTTTCATCCACAATCATTCCAACGTTGGTGTCTGTCTGTCTGTCACAAGAGACGAGCGGTGGGATTCGTGGAATGTGTGTGTTCTCCCCCACAACACCGGTCTTGTGTGTGCTTCCTCGTGGGTGGGCAGGAGGCATTTTCGAAGAACCAGTCAAGGCCTCACGTCTCCAGGGCTCATTTACCAAGTTAGACGCCAACACCCACACACCAACGCGCCAACGCCAATGGAGACCATCTCGATCTCGATCGGCGATGCACGATCCAGCACGTGCATCGTGCTCCCTCGCGGCCACGAGATCGTCAAGCACCTCGAGTCGCTGCTCCCGGCCGCTTCACAGCCTCCGTATCCCTACCACCAAGATTCGGTGCTCCACCAGGCCCCGCCTCCACGAGTGGAGATGGCCCCAGGTCTTCCGCTTCTAGGCCCCACGCCACATCTCCAGCAGCCCCACCGATCGGCAGCGCTAATCCAGAAGCTGCTCCACCGACCAGGCTCGGGCAGTGACTCGGAGAGCTCGGTCGTGGCCAGGAATCCCTACCGACGAGGCCGAGTCTCCACCGCCGCCCAGAGCGGCAGCAAGCGGTGCCAGGTCCCAGGCTGCGGCAAGATCTCCGTGAGCCGTGGTGTGTGCCGAGCCCATGGGGGAGGACGTCGCTGCCAGTACCCTGAGTGCCCCAAGAGTGCTCAGAGCCGAGGAGACTACTGCTGGTCCCACGGCGGTGGCCACCGCTGCGAAGTTCCTGGCTGCATGCGAAGCCGCAAGTCCAAACGGTTCTGCAAGGCTCACCTCAACTGGGGCGGAGCAACGGCTGCGGCGGCTCCAGCACCGGCTCCCCAGCCGGTGCTTCGTCCTCGCGTTGAGGTCACAGTCGCAGCCCCTCCAGTCGTTTCGCCGCCTCAGTTCAGCCAGCCAACAGCCCGGCTTCCGAGCCTGACGCAGGCCCTCCAATCGCAGCAGGATGCCGTGCCCCGAGCCATGTCTCCGCCCGCGGGTTATCCGGCGTTCCGCACCATTCTCTCGAGCAGCATTAGCTGCTGAGACGCCCACGTTAGCCTACAGTAGCAAAAATTCCTCGTAGTTGCGTCGCCCGAGCCTTACAATCTATGCAGTAATCTACCGTAACCCAGCCCCCTTCACTTCACCTCTTTACTTGTCTTCCACACCAAGCTACTTCAGTAGGTGGGTTACGCAACGCTCAAGCACTCGATCACCAGTCGGGCAATCGCCCTGGAGCCGGGCGCACTGCTGCAAGTGGAACATGCAGCCTGGTGACCAGGCCCACGGATTGGATGAGCAATTGGCGAGCTCTGCTCGTTGGCTCGTCCACGAGCAGTGGTTTTTGCTCGAGCACCGCTCGTCACAAAAACCACGCTCGTACCTACTTTCAATACAGGACGGTCTTCACGAGCGAGCACAAGCTCGTTCCAACAGACGGCGTATCGGGAAGCTCGTTGCTCCTTCAGCTCGTTATTCGCAAGGTATCATTGGCTATAAAAAGGATCAAGAGCAATTGGTCGTTATTGGTGGACTAACTAATTGTAAACTACGAAATACAAAATTGAAGGTGGCTGATGTGACAAGACAATGGGAGCGAACCATCAGTTTCGAGGTCAACCAGCAAGTTTGACTCGCGTGGCTGAAGTTCACACCTTCTTGGCTTCGTCTTCATGGGCCAGGTTTCTCGTTCTCGCAAGGTGTTTGAACAAGTAA
>JAADVR010001034.1:0-10525 GCA_023335855.1 Pythium scleroteichum
CCTGAGTGGCTTCCCTCCAGCAAGCTCCTCGGGAGGGAGTCACTCAGTCACTTAGTCCTATGTGACAGATGAGATGGTATCGTGCCACACACCTGGTGGTCAGTTTCAGAGAGAAATGGAGTCCATCTAATGTATGAAACCGTCTATACTCGATATTCTCTTCATGGATACTTCAACTTGAAGAGCGAGCCTCCAGAAAACAATTATCTGCTCTCGTCACATTGTTCCTGAAACTCTGCCGCTATGTCAAGTCGGACTTTGACCTACGCGCCCCCCACAACCTGATACTCTTGCAGGCCGCTTGCTGACTATTATATCCGTGCGGTGAGACGGAGTGCCGGACATTCGTACGCGTTCTAATGTCTGACTCGTTTGCCAACAGAATCTAAAGCGCGGCTTCATGCAATGGCAGCCAAATTTCTGCAGGATCCCACCCTACTTGGAGTAGTTTTCCTGTGACCACCGGCCCAGTCTCTGGACACCATTCTTCCCTAATTTCTGTACGACCGCTGACCAGAACCCTACCGGATACCGTGGCAAGTACGGCTAGAATGGAGGCCAGTTCACCTCGTCTAGTCCCGACCAGCTAGATCAGTTCAGCTGCGAGTTCTGGTCCAGCTGCGTGGATTGCATGCAGGAAGACACCGCTTTCCGCCCACTCTCTTACGATTCTCGCGGACTGAGCACTGGTGCAAGAAGAAGAGCACGACAGGACAGGCGTGGCTCCTTCTTGATATCAGACTCATCGCAGGACCGAGCTTGTGCTCCCGCAGCTTAGTCTCTGCCACGCTGTCAGCGATGACCACTATATACACCCTCCTCAACGGATATGCAGTTTTGGTTCATCTACTTCTCCAGCATGAGCGGCTAACCCTTGATGTGCTTACCCTTCTGGTCGACGAGACAAAAAGAGTCTGAGGCACCAGGAAATTTGACCAGTCCTCTAGGGTTCCCATCTCCCCTGTTTGGCTTGGGATGGATTACACTTCCCTTACTTCCACCATTGCCTCCACTGATCTCGCGAGAACGGCCAGCTGATAGTGATCAACCACTTTGTGTGAGCTCGATGCTCAGTCTCAACAGGGAGCTGCGCTGCCCACAGAGCATGATCCTGGCCCGCACCAGCTTCTCGCCCAGCTACTGCTTGTGCTCCTCTCTGACATTCAGCGCATACTCAGCTGCCGGTGGAGCCAAGCACCTGCTTGGGGTCGGCGTTTCAACTACCGTGAACAAACGTCTCCGCCAATACCGACGACGCTCAGTCCGCGGCTGATGACCAGCGGCGAGCAAACCTTTGAAACTGTGATCAGCTCGGGTGGTGCGCTCAAGTACAGTTCTTCTTCTCTATGTATCAGCGTTGGGGTTTCGTGCTCAAAGTCTTTCGCGGCAGGTATAGACGACTGGACCCTCGGCGCGTGGATAGCGGACGCGACTCCTCGACTCGTCGCTGCTTGTTACCAAGTCAAATGAAATTTCAGGGACCCTCAGAACGAAAGAAAATTTCGGTCTGCCGTCCAGGGACGGGCGAGTGATCCTGTTTTCCCAAACGGACGACCTTGGAACGAGAAAAGCTCCCATGACGCACCACCGTATCAATACATTAGACATGCCACTCGGTAATTGGCCGTGCAGACCAGTGGCGTTCGGGTCTAACTCCGCAAGCCGAAGGTCGTACTCGGCTGCCTCAAGTTTGGCCGAGGGTACTCCGGTCAATCGGAGCTCTCGAGCCTCAACGTTGGCCAAACATATTGTTGATCGTAAAGTGTGCATCATGAGCATGTTCCAGGGCGCCTTTTTATGGACAAAGGATACACTACTGTCGGAAGTACAGCTGTGATCCTCGCGAAAAAGCTTCTCTTGCGTCAAGGAACCGCCATGTCGCTCAAAACGAAACAAAGATGATGCTTCGCTCACACGTCGCAGAGACCATCGGCCACTTTGCTGGTTGAAGCCCCGCACTGGCGGATCTGCGCGCTTGACCATTCCACCAATTGCTCGCCACTCGCCACGACGCCACTCGCTTCCCGTGACGCCGGGCAATGTCGCTCTATGGACCACTCTGCAGCTACTGCAACTGCCGCCAGCCATGCGCGATTGGACGCCTTGGCAGCTACCACCGCTTTTGCCAAACCCACCGAGAACACGCCAACCGGTACCAGCGCGTCTACAAGAAACGCATTGCCGAGCGAGCGCACACGACCACGAGGACTGTGCGGAGATCGCGTCGCCGAGCGAATCGGTCTCAGCGTATTGTGTACGTTTTCCTTGTCGCTTCCGCTGATGGAACCTACGGAACCACGAGCGAGAGCCTGCGCTTCGAGACGAGATCATTCGTCGACGATGAAGAGGTTTCGTTGCCGATTCCTGACGAACGCGAGTGGCTTTCGGAGGCGGATATGGACGACTTGTTGCAGCACATGGCCTGAGTTTGCCACCGCTTGTCCAAGTCGAGGCCAAAACAAGGAAACTTCCCTCGCAGAGACAAACACAACGCGGCATCTCGATCAAATCGCCAACATGCATCCATACTGTGGAGGCCGCGGTGATCCTCCAAGAACCAGTCCACATCACGAGGAAGGTGGGTTCTGACTTCCATGTGGCAAATCAATTGATTGAGGCCGCTCTCCCACCCCTGTTGAGTGGACAGTGGGTTCACAATGTGACTCGCATGCTCCAGAGCACGCACGCGACCTCCAGAGTATCCGTTCCCGAGACTAGGGTCGTGTCATGAAGAAGGAACAGTAGGGTCAGAAGCAAACCAGAGACTAGACGAACAAATACCAGTTACGAGTTTAGTTTGTTCACCTGTGACAGTGCCTGGGAGTGGCGCGGTGTGTAATTCTTCTGTTTTGGATGTGGAGCAGACTGGAATCGAAACTGAACACCGCGGACCAGCTCCACGCAAGCTTCTCGCATCCTTCTCACCTCCAAGCGAAGTTGAAGATTGGAACCGCGTTGCTCCCGTACTGTAGCCCAGTGGCATTCTTCCAGCATTAAACCACCGTGGAGTTGAATGCCAAGTGCCTGATTCCCGACGCGATCAAGCGAGCAGTCCCCAGGAAGACGACTGCTCTGAGAACCCAGACCATAGCAAAGAGTCTTCTTCTCCACGCTATGATCTTGCCGGTCAACGCGGGTGCCCATGCTCTATCGATCATGGACACCACCGAACAAACCGATAGTTCAATGCTCTTCAACGTCATCTTCTTCAACACCGCCGCAGACTTCTTGATTGTGTTCAGACGTAATCGCAGACACGACCAATGTAGACTCTTGTTCAAGCCCAGTCTCGCTTGTCTCAGCTGGCAACGGCTTGTCCTCCGCAATTTGCTCGTCTCGTTTGGCGCTAATGATCGCAAGAATTCGCTCCGACAGACTTTGCGACTTACCATCTCCCTCTCTCCGGTCTCGAATAGCCACGACCGCTTGCTCCATCCTCGCCAGCAACTCGTAGTAAACTTCGACGTCTTCTTTCAGAGAATTAATCCTGAGACGAAGCCGCGCTCGATCGCGTAGTAGATCTCTCTGGAGAGCCCTGGCGACCGTGAGCTCTTGCTCGCGTCGCTGCTCCTCATCTTCCACAGGCTCGCAGTCTTCTTCTCGAACAGACCCCATCGACGTCGCGTCGTCCAGAGTCGTCTGGCTGCTCATTGTCAGCTCCTCCGAGTGCTGCATCTGATGTCGCTCCTGTAGCATCAATCGCTCGGCCACAGATGCGAACGTGCTGCTCGTCATCTCTTCGCGCGACCGTTTCCTGCCAAACACGTGCTTGGGCTCGCGCAGTCTCGACGACGGCCTGGACGGCGAGCTGAACGGCGTCGTCTCGCGCGAGCTCACGCCGCTGGCCACAGACACGGCGCTGCACGCTGCTATGCTCGTCTTGGATGCCTGCACATCCGAGGTATGGTCCATCGTGGACGCGACGCTCGACTGCTGCTTGCTGAAGCGAGGTATCTTGGACGGTTTGCGCAGCCCCGAGCCCTTGAACAGCCGCGGGATCGCCGACAGCGAAGCAGGCACTGCCGGAGGACGAATCCCTGAGGCCGCAGCGCCAACAAGAGGCCCAGTATCGGCCACCGAAGCCGCCTCGTGGACCTGGACTTGCGGCCCGTGGTTCTCAGCCTACAGGTCGCGACAAAAAGCAAGCGATGGCGCGATCGCACCGTCAGACCCCGCTCTACCCGCTCCCACCACTTCGTCCCGTCAAATCTCCATACCTGCGTCGCTACGTCCACCTCAAGCTCCGTCATCGACCCTTTCGATCTCACCTCACAGTCTTCGCTTCTCACTCTCGTCCTTTGCCGCCCGTTTTTTCAAACACTCCATCTCAACTACCGGTATCCGACCGGTAATCCACCGTGATCAACCGGTAATTCACCTATTACCACATTACACAGGATCCACAGTACCTCCTCAGCAAAGTGAGCTGCTCACGAGGTCCACTGGAAGCGACGCCAACATCCCAATGACCGACGCGGCGCCGCTCTGGACGCTCGACGAGCGCAACTTCGCGACCAAGCGAGGGCGCATCATCCGCGCCGTGCGCGAGCGCTACCTGCGCGACGACCTCAGCTGCTCGGTGCCCCAGTGCTCGCGGTGTCTGGCCGAGAACGACACGGCGGCCGCGACGCACGTGCTAGGCGTGACCAAGGCCGTGCTGTCGCTGTCGCCGCGCGACGGCGTCTACGTGCTGCCGTCCATGGAGGTCGTGCTCCACCAGATGGACGCGCTCGAGTTCTCGACGCGCAAGAAGCTCGGCAGCGAGGTCTTCGCCGACGTGATTCTGCTCGAGACGGTCTGGGAGTTTGTCAAGCGCCACGATCTCGGCGTGTACAACCGCCTGCGCGCGCTGCTCATGAACGCCGATCGGCGCTTTGTGGTCTTTGCGAACGAACACCACCGCGCGAGCTACGTGCACAAGGCCAAGAACGCCGACGGCACGCCCGAGTCAGAAGAGAGCCGCAACCAGCGCGCGGTCGCGGTCGCGTGGAAGTGGTATGCGGACCATTTGCTCGAACTGCAGCGCCGCGACGTAAAGGTTGTCTTCCTCGCGAATGATGAAGCGGATCTCCAGGCTGCCAAGCAGCTTGGCGTCACCAACGCCGTCACGATCGCCAACTTCCTCAAGCCTGTCGAGGAACAGTGCCCTGAGATCCGCGACTTGCTCGCGACGACGGCGACGGCAGACGCGATGGAGATTCGAGACGGCGTGTCGTCCACGGGGAAGAAGCGCAAGTCGTTGTACCCAGAGCATCTGGCCATGTCGGAGGTGCTGTCCGGTATCAAGAACAAGCGCTTTTTCCAAGGCGTGATCCGGTGTAACCGAGACCACTGGCTCGAGTGCCACGTACTGACCCACGGTCCGGATGGAGCCAAGATCCCTGTGCTTATTCAGGGTCGTGAGAATATCAACCGCGCGATGGACGGCGATGTCGTGGCGATCAAGCTGCTCCCTAAGACCGAATGGAAGAAGCCATCCGACTCGTTTGCTGTGCAAGCTGCGAAGGAAGACGAGGACGACGATGAAGATGAAGAAGAAGCCGAGGCCGAAAAAGAAGCGGACAGCGTCGTGGGTGTGGCCGAGCCGACTGTGTCGCCCGACCAGGCTGTTCTCGTGCAGAGCGACCTGACGCTGTCGCTGAAGCCGACGGGTAAAGTCGTGGGTATCATCCAGCGGAACTGGCGCAAGTACTGCGGTTCGCTCGAGCCGCCTCGCTCAGCCACTGCGGTGAACAGCGGGTCGTCTTTCCTTGTTGTGCCTGTGGATCGCAAAGTGCCGAAGATCAAGATCCAGACGCGCCAGGCCGAGACGCTCATGGACAAGCGACTGCTCGTCGCCATCGACTCGTGGCCAGCCGATTCCAAGTTCCCACTGGGTCACTACGTGAAGACGCTCGGCGTGATCGGCGACAAAGAGACCGAGACGAATGTTCTTCTCATCGAGCACGACATCCCAACATCCGAGTTCAGTGACGAGGTCATGAAGTGCCTGCCCCCTATCGATTGGGTCATTACCGAAGAGAACTCACAGGGCCGTCGCGACTTGCGAGGGCTGCCTGTGTGTAGTATCGATCCGCCCAACTGTAAGGATATCGACGACGCGCTCCACGTGTGCGAGCTGCCGAACGGGAACCTGCAGGTCGGTGTGCACATCGCCGACGTCACCCACTTCGTCAAGCCCGGCTCGGCGCTCGACGAAGAAGCTGCAGACCGTGGCACCTCGACGTACCTCGTCGACCGCCGATTGGACATGCTTCCCGGGCTGCTCACGACCAAGCTTTGCTCGCTGACATCAACCGAAGACCACTTCGCCTTCAGTGTGCTGTGGGAGCTCAAGTTCAAGGGCGACCATGATATCGAAGTCATTGACGTCCAGTTTTGCAAGAGCATCATCCGCTCGATTGCCTCTCTGTCGTACCAAGAGGCACAGGTCTTCTTGGATGACCCGGAAGCCGGTGAAGTCATGACTCTCTCGGGCAAGACGACCAAGACGAAGCCCGATACAAGCGACAAAGAGGAAGAGAAGCGGCAGATTCTCGGCAGCGGCATCAAAACGCTCCACGCAATTGCCAAGCGACTGCGAGCCAAGCGTATCGACGCCGGTGCGCTCACACTCGCGTCGCCTGAAGTTAAGTTCGTGCTTGACACCGAGACGCAGAACCCACTCGACGTCCAGATGTACACTCTTCGTGACACGAACGCACTCGTTGAAGAGTTCATGTTGCTGGCCAACATCACGGTCGCGAAGAAGATCGTGCGCCACTTTCCGACGTTCTCGATGCTGCGTCGCCACCCGGCGCCGTCCAAGCGCCAGTTCGAGCTCATCTGCAGCCAGGCCAAGTCCGTGGGCGTGGATCTCCACGTCGACAGCTCCAAGCAGCTCCAGGACTCGCTCGACGCTGCTATGGAACCGAGCAAGAAGGGTCGTAAGAAGGGCAACCCGTACTTCAACAAGCTGCTGCGCATTTTGTGTACGCGGTGCATGATGCCGGCGTCGTACTTCAGCTCGGGCGAGGTCACGCCGTCCGAGTTCCATCACTACGGTCTCGCAGCGCCTATCTACACGCACTTTACGTCGCCCATTCGACGCTATGCCGACGTGGTCGTCCATCGACTGCTGGCTGCGGCCATCGGTGTCACGCCGCTGCCGAGCTACCTGGAGAACAAGTCCCACTTGCACGAGATCGCAGAACAGCTGAACCGCCGCCACCACGCCGCACAGCTCGCCGGTCGTGCTTCCGTCACGCTCCACACACTCTTGTATTTCCAGCAGTACCCGACGGACGCAGACGCTGTGATCACCAAGGTCAAGAACAACGGCGTTGGCGTGCTGCTACCACGCTTCGGCATCGAAGGCATGGTCTTCTTGACTGGGAAGGACGAGGATGACGACGACGAGGAAGAGTCGATTGTGTTTGACGCTGCTCGCCACGAGATCACGCTCAAGAAGCAGAACAACCGCACGCTCACGGTGTTCGATCCTGTGCGAGTTAAAGTGTACGTGGCGACGACGTTCGGTAACCGGCAGGAGCTCAAGATTGAACTGCTACCGGAGGATCAGGCGAACGGCGAGAAGCGCAAGCAAACCGAGTCGGCAACCAAGGCCAAGGCAAAGAAGCTTCGCGTTTAGTGATAGAGTTATTTTACTTCGCTACGGAATACACCACTTCATTGACGGTTCAAGTTCAGACCACACGATGCGATACACCATCTCAAATTTCGGATTGCGCATGATCACGTCTCTCTTACCGATTCTTGTGGGTATCATCGTGGAAGGTTACCAGTGTGGACCAGATGGCGTTGGGTTGGGAAGGGTAAAGAAGGGGATCCAGTCGTTTGCAATGCCGAAGAGAATCTGTCCACTGGAAGTGAGAGGAGATTGGGGCACGCTTGGGGATGTTGCATGACTTCACTTGGAGAAAGCAGCGTCGTACAGAATGAAAAAATTGAGACAATGCTCAGGTCGGTGCCCGTTGCTTTACACTACGAAGTAGCGTGAAGTAGTCGCGCACGAATAATTCTGTCGTATCCCTTCGTTCAAGCACCCAAGTCCACTAATGCGTTCTGGAGCAAGCGACATTTGATGGCGACACGGCTGAAGCGGAGAATGTCCAATGCCATGCGAGAGTCTAATCGATTGATCGCCGCGCACTTCTGGCCGTTTGCACATCGAATGACGCTGAGGAATGCCAGCTTGCACCGAAGAGGGAGTGGCTCGCTTCTGAAACCGGATGAGAATAATTGTGGGCGGCTTGATACGTGCGTTCGGTTTGAAGCAGTGATCGCCAATTGGACAGTATCCATGCCAGGGAGTGTCGCCAGTGAGGTGAGCAGTTCATCAACAGATTCCTCGAATATCTTGGCTCGCTCACCCACACAATCGTACGGCGCTTCCAATGTGATCTCAAGCGCACGGAGCATTCTCGGGATCACTTCCGCGAGATGCTTTGACAATTGACTGGGTAAACGGCTCTGTTCAGTCCGCCCCTGAGAAGTCGCCAGCCCGAGTGTCTCGATGCGGCACTCTCCTCTTTTGTACGCTGCCATGAGTGGAAAAAGAAAGATAATGCGGTTACCGCTGAGGTTCAGTTCCTTCAGGTTCTGACATTCTGCCAGAATCTGATCAAACCCGTGACTGTCGGATTCTGTGTGAGGAAGATGAAGCTTGTTGAGATAGTATCCGACAAATGAGATGAAATCCAGTAATGCTGCCTGGTGGTGAGGGACTGACGCTCTGATCCGATGGATTGTCCACGCAGGGTCGATAATCAGTGACTTCACCCGGCCGTTCACTCGTGCGGGGAGATCCTCGTCTACACAGCTGAGTTGAATGCGTGAACCTATGACCGCAGAGACAGGAACCCAACCGACGCCAATCCCCGGAACCACAATCGCGACCAAGTTCTTGACGCAGCCAAGCCGCTCGAAGGTGTCCGCTTCGTTCGAGATCTTGCACTGCAGTTTGGCACCTGGGAACGGATGCGACTTCGCTGGCGTCTGCAGTTTTAGTTGAACAAAACAGCAACCGTCTGCTTCGTCGGCTCCGTCGATGTTTACGAGATCTCGCAGTGGTGTACGAGTCTTCAGAGCTCGTTCGAAGGCTTCGACCCATTCCTTTGTGAACACGAATCGCTCGGGACTACTAGTCTCAGGATCTGTTTTCGCACGAAGTCTGAGAGAAGACACCGATGATCGAGAGTCCACATGGAAGAAGGCGAACGCCAGCCACGCCGCGTTCTGCGGCGTGATGTCGTAGGCAATGTCGAGTTCTTCCAGAGCCTGAAGCTGTCCACCTCGAAATGCTGTTGCAATCCCTGGAAATGCTTCAGACTGAGACACAATAAGCCGTCGAAGTGATCTTGACGCAGTCTGTGTGATTGAACGCAGAAACGCGTGCTGTGCTCCAGGCTTTACTCCACCGAGATTTGCGAGCGCAAGACTCTTGACAGAAGGAACCTGATCCATGGCCTGGCCTAATACCTCGAGAGCATTTTGTGGGATCGAACATTCACGACGGAAGCGAAGAGATACAATACGGAAGCGTATGCCTTGAGAGTTGACCTTGGTCAACTCGACTCGCGCGAGAATGGCCATGAGTTGGGCCATCTTGGCTTCAGAAAATTTTCCTCGTGTGAAGCTGAGACCGATTTCGACATCACGATGCAACTTCGAAGGGATAGGTAAAGAGCACGCCGTGAGAACCTTCCGGTAGTCATCGTCCGATTCAACATCGCTCATCAAAAACAGTTCCAGCAGTTCTGGAAAATCGATTTCGTTCGGATCCGAGTCGATCGACAACATAAACCGCAGCGAGCCCGTTCGGCTAAGAACCACGAGGTCCCGTTGAAGATGGTGGTGCTTGTCCTCGGCGGCCTCGGGGTCCAACTCGCACAGCAGACGAAACCAGAACAGTTCCTTGGCGGTTGGTTCTTCTCCAAGGGCTCGCTCGGTGCCGCAATCCATCGTTGCATTCCACTCAAACTCCGTCGACGCTGCCAGCCGACACAACAAAACCACAACGGCCAGTCGTTTCCGTAGCATTGCGTCCCGCTGATCGATCGGCGTCGCCTTGGAGAGATCGTGGAACGGCCGCAACGCAAGCGAGACGTCGTCGGGGCGAGGCATCATTTGCGCAGGAGCCCGGTCGGTCGCGATGACGCGGGCAAACGCCGGTGTCGACGAAGACGGGAGGCTCGGCATGCGCGCGGCGTCGCGCATGAAGCGCAGGACCGCATCGCGCGCCGCGGCGTAGATTGCGGCGTCGTGCATCTTGAGGAGGATTCGATTTTGGGCGAATCGAACCTCTAATCAGGCTAGGCCAGGTTAGGCAACTGAAATGAGCTCCTGCATCAGGTGAATCAGACGACGAACCAACACTCTGTCTAGGAATATTAAATTTCGTGGTTGAACCCATCTAGTTTTGCAGGTTTGGCAGTGAAAGATTGATTTGGTAACCTTTCAATCGTCGAGTGAGAGTCCCACACGCATCAATTACCTTCAGGCCGACGCGGACAGCTCAGTTCCC
>JAADVR010001035.1:0-10515 GCA_023335855.1 Pythium scleroteichum
GAGCTTCTCCTTAAACAACTTGCTGAGGTCTGGGATGTGGGCGTTCTTCAGCGTAGAACATCGGTTCGTGATCGCAGTTCCGAGGTCCTTGTCGGTCACGTCGGCGAGCTTCTTCTTGAGCACGAAGCGGGTGATGTGCTCGAGCGTGCGCGGATCAATCGAGCTTCTGATCGACACGATCAAGCTATCGTAGTTCTCGCCGGTCGTGCTGCATCGGGCTCGGATCTTCTCTTCGTACTGTCGGCGTTCCTTCACCCATGCGATGAGTGACGCCTGGTCCCAGGCTGCGAGACGCGGCGCCAGCACAGGCACGTAGAATGGCTGGGGAACCGACATGACCACATCACCGTCGTGGTCACGCTCCGACATCCTGCTTGGTTCGGCTGCTGCCGAAGCGGTCGACTTGTCACGCAGAGATCGGCCACTTCCTGCTTTGCCGCGGCTGATGCACTCCTTCCGTAGATACCGAAAGTATACTTTGTGGTCGTACGCGTTGGAATGCTGGCAAAATATATTCTCTGTTACTGCTGATCGTGCTCTTCTAGAATTCTAGAGCTAGGTCTTGTCCGTGTACAACATGCATGGTGTGCCAGAGACGGCAACTGATCCGTATCTTCGTGCACAGCCGGTGCACGACAGCTATCACAGGCCTACAACTTGGACGCGAGCGACGCTAATCCAAGCGCATTATGCCTTCCGATACGAACAAATGGTGGGAAAAGAAATGGAATCATCGAGAGGTGGCGATCTCGACGGGAACCACGACGGAGTTGCCGCTCGAGTCAAATCCCATAACATCGAGATACTGAGTCGGAAGAATTAACTTGGAACTGACAGTACCTTCAAGGGCCGTGGCCTCTGGCGCTTCAACCCCAAAGATCGCGAGATCATCGTCAGCGTGCCAGCAAATCTCCTTCGAGATGGCAAACTCCATTGTGCGATGCAGCCTGTTTTCGTCGTCGGGGAGAAACTGCTCGATCGTGATCTGGGGTGCGATATGGGGCGTTCCTTCACT
This sequence comes from Pythium scleroteichum, assembly GCA_023335855.1. Lineage (NCBI taxonomy): Eukaryota > Oomycota > Peronosporomycetes > Pythiales > Pythiaceae > Pythium > Pythium scleroteichum. The sequence goes on from JAADVR010001035.1 coordinate 1,016, forward strand.
TCCAGTCTGTTCTTTCTTGCGCTCGCCTTTCGAATCAGGAACCGAGCAACGCTTGAATACTTTCTCAAAGTAATACTCTCGCTCTTTCAGGAACCAAGTGCCGAGATGGTCGATAAACGCGTCACACTCCAGGAGGTGCAGGCCCGTCACTATGAACAGCTTCTGTGACGATCGCAACAGAACGAGACCAGTTGAGGCCGCCACAATGCTACCAGAAACGCGGACAATAACGGGCACAACGGACTTCCAAAGCTTCAGCTGCCTGTTGAGTGGCATCGTCTTCGCAGCCTCGACTTTTTCGTTCTGTCGACGCCACTGCCGTGGAACTTCAATGAGCACGTGGATCCGTTTGCTGTTGTACTCCACGTCAAACAACTCGCGGATGAGTTGCCCTGGGGCCAAGCGGTTTTCTGGCGTCATCGCGCTGAGAAGTTTGCCTGGGCTGTCGCCGACGATTTCGTCTCTTCGACTTCTTTTCATGCAGATCCTCTTGCCGTCTTTCTCGGTGGTGTACAGGGTGAGCATGTCCGCAGGGAACTTGTACTAGCTGAGCATCTAGTGCAGAATGCGCAGCCACCAGCGTGTACGAGGCCATGCAAAGCACTTGCGCACCAACGATCCCACCTTCGACGAACCCGTTGGTTGCGCCGTCGACAACGGCCTTCCAACCGCGGAGATCGAGGACAACGACTGCGACGCGAACTACAGCGTGGTTGCGCGTCCGCGAGGTTCTACGACGTCTTCCGACTCGACTACGACTGGGGCATCGGAGGTAAGAGGATCGCAAAGCGGTCGTGTTGGCTACACCGCATACAGTCTCGTGTGATCCGTGATGTATGGATCTACTCTTGAAATTGTGGTAAAATTACTTCTCCCGCGTCACTCAGCACTGAGGTCTCATACCACAATACGTCACCGAGATCGTGCAAGGTTCACAGAATCTCTCGACGGGCCCTTCGCGACCAAATCTACGGCAGTATTGGTTGTTTTTTAATTTTGCCTCAGCTCGACCACTCATACGTAGACGCTAATTCGACAGTTCTTCCAGTCTACGAGGTCGCATAACACAACGCCTCAGCAAACTTTTCAATGCAGCCTAAAAAAGGTGTAATTTCGTCGCGAAGAGACAGCCGAAGCGCATCTCGTCGGGCACCTTTCCAAACTTTCAAGTTGAGCCACGAGTAGTTGAGCCATGAGTCATCAAAATGACTCAGGGCTCATGGCGCACAACTCAGGTGTCATAAAGTTTAGCGCTAGGTTCGCATGGCAAGTAAAGTGATGAGGACCGTGGAGAAGAGTCTGGATGTCGAAGGGGTGGCCTAGAACATTCCAGTCTCAGCCGTCACGATGTACGCAACCTTTACAATTCGTACGATGGTTGATATGTCAGGGTATACTCAGGCCCCCGCGTGCGCGACGCTTTCTCAGAAACCAACAACCGTCGAGGCAAATAGAGCAGCTCATTCGCAGCTCATGCTGGGCTTGGAGAGCTGGAGCCATAGGCGATCCACAGCAGAGCGAGCGTCCAGTGCTAACGGTCCCCGGGTAGCTAACATGGTGAGCGAGGAGCTTCCGCGTCGGGTCTCGTTGCCGAGAACGGAGCGGACAAGTCTAGCTACTCCTCCGTAAGGGAGCAGCCTTATGCAGAGAGAATCCGGGAGGGCGAAACCCTCGAGAACCTTGTCAGCAGCCACAAGCGATTGCGCTTGAAGTTGGCAAAGAAAATCGACGAGTTCTCGAAGCCGCCTTTGTTTCACTCACGCCCCGGAAACCGTCTTGGATGTGATTTCTGTAGCGTCTGCTTCGCATCAACCTAGTACAGGACTGTACGCATCCGTGTTGCCGTTTTGATCGAGTCAGTGTGTTCTATTGGAAGTTTGGCCCCGAAGCATGCCCGCAGGGACAACTCTTGCGATCTTCTGGATCATCAGGTCTCTGTATCTTCGCGACTGTCCTCTCCCATCGCAATATTGTGGCACAGTATTGCACAGTTGGTGTCTGTTGTGATAGGATCGGCGATGCAACATATGATTCTGTGGATTTCATTTGATGGGTCATCCTTCAGCTATCGTATGCGGCTTGGCTCTTCCGTTTAGGCCGCAGATGCAAAGTGAAGAGAGTGATCAATTCCAGGCGACACTCACACAGTTGGAACCCTTTGAAGGCAATGAGAGCCACATTGCTTCTTGAAAACAGAGAAACACACGCATGCCAAAGATGGAACTCACGTCGTCCAACTTGGACAACTTGTGGTGTCCAAGCCTCAAGTGAAGCCGCGTCTAATCCAATTTTTTCTACGTAAAGGTGTGACATTTTCTGATAATTTGGGAGTGCGGACCATTGCTGTTTCATCAAACCAGACCATCTTCGTTGCTTGTCTTCCAATTCGGCTTCACCGAATACTGAACGCGAGACAAAGACGACAGTCCGTCTTACAGGCCTGAGACGGTGCGAAGATCGCCTGTCCACCACAGCAGGCAGCACTGGCTCTGTAAATCGAAATCTCATCCACAACTGCTGCCTTGATTACGGCTGTCGTTAGGACAGCCGTAAGGAGTCATCGTCTACGACAGTCGTTGACGATGACTCCGATTTACAGTGAGTGAATACATGCCAGAACGAGTCCACGCAGCACCAGCCAGAGCCCGCCTCATTCGCAAGTTTTCCGCCTCTCAAGCACCCCACTCAAGTACTTCGCGATGATCTCCACGATCCGTCTCCTCGCCGTCGTTGCGCTTGTCGTTGCGACCAACGCGCCCACGTGTTTGGCTGTTGGCAAAGAGACCGAATGGGACTCGTCTGCGACCTCAAGTCCAAGTTCCCAACGGAAGCCAAGGCCTGCGATTACGCCTGCTCCTGTACTGATGGAGACAAGAACGTGTACTGCAAGGAAAACTACGACGAATGCCACAAGGCGGCCTGCAGCTGCAAGCCTGTGGTCGTGGCCAGCTACAACTTGGTCTGCTCCAAGCCTGGAAAGGACAAGAACAGCTGTATTGATAACTGCGGGTGCGGCAGCGACGGCAAAAACCAGTGCTTCACGACGTCTGACGACGAGAGCTGCGCGCGCGCTGGTTGTAGCTGCAAGTAAACGACCTCGGCTGTATCCGTGTTGCCGTGAACTTGTCCTGTTTCGTTCGAATTGCAGCGACCGCCCTTCAGGCTGAAGTCTTCTGCCTACAGTTTAGTGGTAATACATCCGGTAGCGCCGCTACGTTTCACATTCTCTGGACTCTCCGCAGTGGAAAAAAACAATGTACACACAGAGTAAAGCGAAGTTCAACCACAACGTAAATGAGTTGACCCACCCCTCCCCCCATCCTACGGTGTTCATGGGGAACCTTTTTGTGCTTGACTCATCGTGGTACTGTCTTCGCTCAGAGGTACAGCGAAGGCCACTTAGCTACTGGATTTCGCTTGCTTGGCGCCAGAAAGTCTCTGGCAGAGACGGCCCAAGTTGGCTGTGGCACGTGACGGCGGTGGAACACGGCAGTCAGACGCCATTGGCTTGCTGCGATAAAAGCGCAGTGCTAAATGCTGGCCGCTACAAGATACAGTTCCTCACAATTGAATGCAGGTTGGCTGCTACCTTTGCGTGTACTGATACGCCGATCTTCGCAAGAAGCTTGATGAATTTCGGACGGAAGACCGCTGAAGCGCCAATTTATTTTGCATTCATGGCGATTTTAAAGTAATACTCAGAACAAAACGCTTGCGTATGGACGAATATGCACATATCTGACGTGTCGAAACGTCGGACGCGATGGACTTATAGTGGTTTCATGCCTCCCGTGTTCTGAGAACTCACCAACTCCACAGGTTGCTGATCCATTGCCACGCCGCGGACAACGAGACTCCAGAGACGACCACTGGGATCGTAACTGCAGAGACGACTGCGGACCACAACCGTTTCAGTCGAGAGGGCTCACTCTGTCTATGCGGCCGCGTCGTCCGCTCGGGCGACGTCATGACCGTGTGCTCGTAAGTTTCCACTTGATCGATGTACTTTTTCGTGTTCTCTACGCCATATTTGAGAACTTCGAGTGGGATCCATGTCGGTTCCTGTTTGCGAGCAAGTTGGCGTTCCCACAGTCGAACGCACAGCATCAGCCCCCGCGCTTCTGGGACAGCTTCGTCACCGACGATCATCGCATACCATTTGGTGTCCACTTGGGCACTAAAGCGAAAAAGCAGTTGAAGGACTGCGATGGTATCAGCGTCGATATCCTTGGCTTTTCCGAAAATGTCCTTATTGCTGATCGTGAGATGTGAAGCAGTGTACCCACTCTACGGGAGCAATCATTCGAGTCAAACTCACAGGGTCACTTCACCAAGACACAGCGGCCTGATTACCTTGTCGGCAGCAGATACACAGCATTTTGCTTCCAGTAGCAGCTTCACGACGTCGAGATGGCAATTATTTACCGCCCAATGCAACGCTGTCCACCCATTCTAGATCGCAGAGAGTGTTATCGATTATAGTTGCGCACACACTTGAGCCCGTGTTCGCACCTTGTCTCGCGCCTCTTTATTGACGCCCACATTGAGCAACTGCTTCACGACGTCTACGTGGCCTTGGCTCGAAGCTACGTGCAGTGACGTTTTCCCCGACTGCGTCGCACAAACAAACGATTCAGCACACGAGCTTCCAATCGAGTCCAACATGGCGTCGGTATCAGAATCAACCGTACCTTGTCGTGCGCATCCTCGTTGCACCATGCAGCCAGCAAGATCTCCACAACTTTCGTGTGGCCTTGTGCAGAAGCGATCAGCAATGGCGTCTTTCCCGACTGCACACCCAACGAGAAAATAGTCAGCACACACAAAACACAAACCGCTTCGCATACTAAAACGCTCACGCACCTCATCTTGGGCCTCCTTGTCACACCCTGCGTCGAGCAATGCCTTCACAACGTCTGGTCGGTCCCACTGCGATGCCGAATGCAGCGCTACGTGTCCTCGCTAAACTCACACCAGTCAGCCAGTCGACACAAAATGTTCACAAAAATTGAAAACTCCAACCTTGTCTCGTGCCTCAATCTTACATCCTGCGCCCAGCAGCAGCTTGACAATGTCGGTGTGGCCATTGATCGACGCAATTTGCAAAGCCGTCTGTCCGTACTAACTCAACACGACCAGTTAAACCGACAATTTTTACCACAAGTTAACACGCGTCCTTCCGCGGGTACCTTATCTCGAGCCTCGATGTCGCATTTGGCGCCGACGAGCAGGCGCACGATGTCCGTGCGGCCCCACTGCGCGGCCGAATGCAGCGCCGTTCTCCCGAGCTGCACATTCAAGTCGTTCGCGAACTCGCGACTGCTCCGGCTCGCGCGCAGGGCGTCGATCACGCTGCTGCGTCGTTTCTTCTTGAGCTGCTTGCGCAACGTCTTGGCGTCGCTTTCTTTCGTGGTTACAGGCGCCGACTGCTTGCTCCCCATCGTGAGTCTCTCTCTGAAGTGAAGATACCCAAGGCAGTTGGACGTCGACAATTGGATCCACCATCACTCTCGCCTCAGAGCTGCCCATACAAAACAAAGACAACGCATCTTTTTTGTCGAGGTGGTTTAAAACCTTAGTTGGAAAGGTTTTATAATCCTGATTTTGAGTGGTTCGAGACCATGGGGGATCAACGCCAGGAACTAAAGTACACTACCACGCTGCTAAACGAAGGTGGAGGGTTCAGAATGGATACACGACTCCCGTGTCCATAGAAAGAACGGATTCTGGAGAAGTACCGTTGAATGTTGGGACTGATGGACTTCCTCTCCGCGCTTGTAGATGTACCCGCTGGATCGCACGATGCGCTCTTGTCCTACGGTTCATTCGACCTAGCCGTCATCACTCAATGAGAAAGTCGGAGCGATCCTTATTTTAATGTTGAAGTAGTTCCACTTTGACGCACGATTTGGCAAGTCAACGGCATACTGAACCAGTTGAGCGCTTATTATCGTTCGAGAGTCGCACACCATGGACTTTGTGCCCGTTAAATAACAGCCCCCTGTTCGCTTTGCTAACAGTTGGGACAGTGATGACCTTACTGTGGGATAGTCAACACTGCACAATACATAAATATAGGGTGATCGCCCCAAGTGGAAGACGACAATATCTGTAACTCTTTACTGGCGACAGAAAATGCTGAAGAGGGAGTGAGACACCAGACACACCAGAAAAGTTGCCTCAAATCACAGTCAGTTGAAACAGAATCGTGGATTTCTAGTTTTCGCGGGATGCTGGACACTCAGCCAACAATTTCGTGCTTCAAGATAAGCGAAGCCCTCTTCATGGCAACAGGGATCTCTTGTTATCGATCTGTTCATCCTCGCTGAGAACGGATAGATTGGCGAATAGAGGAGTGGACGCCAACGCCACGGTCGGTGTTGCATCTCTAAAAGAAAAGTTGCCTGAGAATTAAATATAAACAAATTCGGCTCTCTTCGGCATGTGACATTCTCGCGGGAGATCCCGACCCCTCTGCAAATCGATCTGAGATCTCACTTGGATCTTCAAAAGTGCGGTCTTGTTTCATCCGAGTATTGGTGGGAGAAACCGACGAGGGGGTTTCTGCAGGCGAGCGCAAACGGAGACGTCGAGACCGTGCGCAAATAGCTCGAGAGGGATGGCGATACCAACGTGAGCAATAAGGTACGGAAGAGGTTTTGAAGGGGCAAGCAAGGGAAGAGGAATCTGACGATGCGGACAGGATGGATGGATCGCGTTGCGTTATGCATCTACACATGGCCGCACTGATGTCGTGGAGCTGGCGCTCAGTGTGCAGTGCGATAAAGACGCGCAAGACAATGTACGCTCAACTCTCTTGTGCTGCAGCGACGTCACAAGCGGAGATTGAGAATGTGTCTGACTGGAATTGTTGTTCGCCAGGAAGAATGGACAGCGTTGCATTCGGCATCTTTTGGTGGGCACGCTGATGTCGTCAAGGTGCTGTTAGACGCTGAGGCCAGCTTCACTATCACTGGCAAGGTACGGCGTCTGCATCGCCGTCGCGTACGTATGGGTACATCTCACGTGGGTTGAAGAGTGGCAGATGCCTCTGCATGTCACGAAATGGAACAAGAGCTGGGGTGGGGTCCCCAGGTACTTCTTTGAAGTGGACGCATTGAAAGTTCTCCGGGCGCTTGTCTCCTTCGGCGCCACGTGGGACACAAAGTGCGACGAGATGATCGCCTCTGGCGAGTCACTCCCGGAAGGCTCTGCGCTGCAGATATGCGTTGCTCAGTGGGAGCGAGAACGTGAAGCGAAGGCAGCGCTCACCGAGATCCCGCTTGAAGTCATCAAACGAGGGGCAAATGCGACGCACACGTACATCAAAGGGTTGCGACCATCAAACACCGAAGGTAACCAATGCCATTCGTGAGAAATGCGGATTTTTCGATAGTTCTCCGGCACGGAGCAGCTGCAGAAGCTCTTGGCAATGATATTTGGCTCAAGCTCTTTGGCAATGATATTTGGCTCAAGCTATTGCCACCGGCTCGCTGTTTGTTCAGCTCACTGTGGTCCATTTACAATCGGTGAAGCTTTGGATCGTTCGACGTAGTGTACTCAATTATTTTCACATCTTCAATTTCTCTCAACCTCGGCGCCAAGCTTGGACAGGCTCCTGCAGACACATTTGCTGGCGCTCCAACACACTCTGGGCGCTCGGGCAGTCCTCTTTAACTGTATCGGTGGAAGCTTAAGACTTCGAATACTGAGATCTCAAAAGTGTCGCGTGTCTTGGAGTTAAAAAGCCACCACTTCCTTCCCATATTCTCATCAATAGATCCATTAACAGAGCGACCTTCGCCCCCGCCCATCGCGGCTAAAATACTTTTCCGCCGTCGGTCGTCTCTTCATCGCCACATGCCACGGAACCTTCTGCGTTGTCCACTGCGGACGTGGTGGCCATGGTTTGCAGTTGCTCTGTGGGTTGTCCGCTCGACGGAACGCTCTGGACACCCGCAGCGGATCCTCCGGACGAGTCGCAACGTCCGCTCGCGTGGCATCTTCCTCGCTCTCTCTCGGCCTCTCTCCCGTCCGCACGTGGGGGCAGTTGGGACGCCACACAGTCTGTGACGATGTCGAAGAGATTGCAGTCATTTTTAGAAATAGCAATGTTAGAAATGATAGTCATTTCAGTTTCGAAAGGGTGAACCCATAGCATTTCACTGATTGACTTCAACCTGTGGTCCAGAGACAGGCCACACGGTGGAGAAGCCATCCACGACGGTCGAGGAAGCGACCTCGAGGATCGATTCCATCGTGAGAGAGCACCTCACTATGACGACGGCGCCGGCTCACGGTGTTGTGTTTAGTGGACTCGATGGGTAATACGAAAGCACCTACTGCTTAGATGCCCGAAATGTTGATATCTGAACAGGTACATTTGGTGTCGGAGCGACGGGCGCGGGAGCCCACAGAACAATTCGATTGGGGCGTGGTTGCCGAGCGACGGCAGCGCGGTGTGGTTCAGGCCTGCACAAGCGGGATCAAAACGGGCCAGTCGCGCGTGTGTAGCTTGTACTCCATGATCAGTGCGCGTAAGACACTTAGCACATCGCGGTTGAGCCGCTCGATGGATCCGTTGATCCACGGACTGTATGCCACCGTGAACGACTGTTTGCATTTCAGCCGTTTGCAAAGGTCGGCAATGACCGCGCTTGTGAAATGACTTCCATTGTCTGAAATCCATGTATGCGGCGAGCCAAAACGGCTGTACCATCCCAACATGGCTTCCACGGCGACCGCACTGGTCGGCCCGTCACAGACGTAGAGTTCACAATAGTGGGTGGCATCGTCTTTCATGACGAGTAGGTACTTGCTAGGGCCGAAACTGTCACCTAGGTACAGAAAGTCCCAGTGGAGCGCGCCGTTACGCTCTTCGCACCGGAACGTCTCTCCCCAAGGACGTTGCACCGTTCGACCACCCTTGACATGTTGGCACAGCAAGCAACGCTTCAGGGATGCTGCAGCGACGTCCTGTAGCTTGGCGATCGCCAAGAGTCGCTGGATATCGTTCACCATTGCCGCCCGGCCGCGATGTCCCCGCGCACCGCAGTGCGCGACGATGCAGATCCGCTGAATCAGCTCGCGCTCCTGCGGGGGGATCCAGATCTTGCCATCGATGGTCCAGATCCCGTGCTTGTCGCTTGTCATGGCACCGCGGTCGACATCGCCGCGATGTCGCTGTTGTGCTGCACGCACATCGTCTAGACACGGCCACACGAAACCACTGTCGTCGAGCGGCCGTAGCAACGGCATGCGCCACTTGGTGCTTGTAGTGCGCGTGGTGATCCGACGGATCCTGGTCGCGCTGGCTGGTCTCACACCGGCCCAGCGCGAGACCATGTCCGCCCATACGTTGTGGGCACCTTCAATATGCTCGATGGTATAGCGGTACTCAGTGAGACGCATTGCCCACCGCAGCAGCTTCCCACGAACATGCTTCTTAGTCTCCGCGGTGGGTGCAAATATGTTGATGAGGTTACGATGATCACAGTAGA
>JAADVR010001036.1:0-10505 GCA_023335855.1 Pythium scleroteichum
CCGCGAGATCTACCGCACCAAGTCCACGGGTCACATGCCGTTCATCCCGCTCACGGCCATGGTCTCGAACGCCCACGTCTGGATGGTCTACGGCTGGCTCGCCGAGGACTACATCGCGATCTTCGGCACCTGTGCGTTCGGCGTCGCTGCTGCCTTGGTGTACGTTTCGATCTATTACAAGTACACGACCGACAAGGTCTACGCGCACAAATGCATGGGTTTTTTCGGCCTGGTCGTGCTGATCAACTCGCTCTACGCCATTCTCGGCGCCAACGGCTACACTGGCCAGAGCTACGACGGTGTGCGCAAAGTGATCGGGTACATTTCCATCACGTCGTCGGTCGTCATGTACTCGTCGCCGCTCGAGAAGATCCGCCAGGTCTTCCAGCACCGCTCGGCCGTGTTCATTCCGATCCAGATCGTCATAGTCGGCGCGGCCAAGTCAGTCTCGTGGGTCGTTTACAGTGTGCAGGACCTGGACTGGCTGGTCTTAGCGCCAAACCTCTCGATGCTCGCGCTCGGTCTCGTCCAGATCGCGTTGTACTGGGTCTTCCACCCGTCCAAGCACCCACTGCCGGGAGATACCACAGAGGAGTTGCCGATTGTCGCGGCCAAGGACGCTGGCTCTCGGCGCGACTCCGTCTCGTTCGCGATGTCGCCGACCAGAGGACTGCGAGGAAACGACAAGGACCGCCACGGCGAGGCGCCAGTCTTCGTGGCGCTGCGGTCGCCACTCGCACCGTTGAACGAAGGCTAGAGTCAGAGAGAAACAACGTGAGACAGTCTGTATACTTTCATGAGACGGGAACGCTAACTGGCAAACTGCAATTGTGCGGGTACTACTAATGATGATGATGGAAGTGAAGTCTATTGAATTCAACGTTGTGATCCTAATAGCTTGGGGCTTGGCGAGATGCGACCGAATTATTCGGGTACTACTGAAGCCCCTGGTGTCCGGTTGTTGCTTGCCGACGAGACTAATCATGACTATCGAGTCACCAGGAGGATTCGTATATAGGAGGGGCTAACTGTCTCTTGGACGGACGTAATGACTCGTGGGTAGTGTTTTAAACTCCGCCAATCCATCCCCTTCGTCGCATGCCATTTGTTCAGTGGGCTGTGCGATCACAGGGAGTTTAAAACACCATGATCTCCATCGCAGACAGTGGAAGCACTGGGGAGGAATGAGTCCCTCGTGATCTGTCTCCCTCTGCCTGAAGGTCTGTACCGCGAAGTGTTCGCAAGCTCACAATTGATTCAGCTTTCTTACAGCCATGGGTCTCCTTCTCGAGGTCTTCCGCTTGCTCGCCACGGTTCTTAACACGGCCATGTATATGAGCCCAGCGCCGACCGCCTACGCCATCTACCGCTCCAAGGCGACGGGCCACATGCCCTTCGTTCCACTCGCTGCGATGGCCGCGAACGCCCACGTCTGGACGGTCTACGGCTGGCTCGTCCAAGACTACGTCGCGATGTTTGGCACCTGCACGTTCGGTCTTGCCGTCGCGATTCTCTACGTCTCGATCTACTACCGATACACGGCGGAAACAGCCTACACGCACAAGTGCATTGCGGTCTTCGGCTTGATCATCGTAGTCAACTCGCTGTACGCGATCATGGGGGCAAACGGAGTCGCGGGCCAGAGCTACGACGCCGTGGGGTTGACGGTCGGGTACATTGGCGACGCCTTGTCGATCATCATGTACTCGTCGCCGTTCGAGAAGATCCGACTGGTGGTCAAGCATCGCTCGGGAGTCTTCATCCCCATTCAGATCGTCGCCGTCGGCGCCCTCAACTCAGCGACGTGGGTCGTGTACAGTCTTCTGGGCAACGACTGGCTGGTCTTCGGGCCCAACGCCTTCATGATGACCTTCGGTATCGCCCAGATCGCGGTGTACTGGGCCTTCCACCCAGTCACACATCCGTTGCCCGAAGGAGGTCTGCCGAGCGTCGTTCTGACCAGAGACTTTATCACCACGAAGTCTCCATCGCAGCCGCTGGAGAGCGTGTGATTCGTCCGCAATAGAACGCGTTCGCGCTCAAGGCTCTCAATGGCGCTGCGACTATGAACGACGTCCACGGTATCAGTGCAGAAGCAGACCTCGTTGATAGAATCTGAAATTTACGGAGCCGTTTCCTTCCGTTGGTTTCCTTCGTATTGGCGTTGTGGTTACACGGGCAGGCTTGTGAGGGAAAACGATCCAGGCAGCTGCGTGAATCGCTTTCTTGCTGCATACCCGTGTGAGTGAAGGTGCGTCTACGTCGGATCGCGTACTCGGCGTTACTCGTGCGTGATGAGTAACGCAGAGCTGGTCCTGAAGCTGCAACTGCAAGTCGCGACCTGACTCCTGCTCATAAGCTGCACAGACCAAAGCCGGTGGAGGTGGCTGAGCTAGTTGCATGTGCAGAGGCTCCCTGCCATGATACAAGTCGCGTTGGGGTTGTGTGATATCGCCGGTCTGCGTGGGTTTCGGTTGCGTCTGTTCAGAGCGTGGATGACGCCAGACAAACGTCTGCGCTACGAGAGACTCATCGTCATGTGCTGTGTCTTGTTACTACAGTTCAGCTGCGTCTCTCAATCGTGATGCAATGCGTTCTGGGCTGTGACGACGCCCAGAGATGGTACAGCGTATGCAGAAGTTTGGTGAGTTCTCGTGGACAGATATACAGTTGTCTCTCTCGGTTCCCGCCTGCTTCGTTCTGGTGGGGTGAAGACGCGTGTATCTTTTCTGCGGTTGGACACACCAGCATCAACAGCAGCGACTTGACCTCTCCTTCAAGGAACTTCATTCCGTCCGCAATGAAGAATGCTGTTCCTGGACATCTCCCGTCCAGATAACAGCGCGGAAACCCCAACGGAGACGCGACTAAACACGCTAAGCTCTTCCATGTGCACTGGTCTCTGGTCGCCGTAGTTGTCCAAGCCAGCAAAATCTGAACAGCTTTGAGTATTTGAAGAGCTCATGAAGTTTCTTGGCCAAGGTTCTTCGTTCTCAGACTCCTACGGCAGAGGATATGCCTCGTCGGTTCCGAATCTGTGCTTGTTGTTGAAGTGATTGAGGATGAGTACTCAACAACCAAGCACCAGAGGCTCAGAACATTAGAACCAGATCAACAGGCTAATAAAGAATTCGAGGGTTCTGGTGTGAGCACCGTGAAAAATCATGGCAGTCAAGGTACGGCACTACCTGCGCAGTACCTGTGGTAGTTCACGCTCGTTTGGTCTCATCATGCGGAGAATTGTGAGACACAACGCGACGAAAGCACAGGAAAGTCGAATCACTCTGCACGAGCAACCGCCTCATCCGCGTCGACCTGCGGAGCTTATTTGCGGCCTCAACGTCACGACTTGCAGTTGCAGCATCAAGGCGATCTCTTCTCACTCATACGTGATGACGCTCTAGACCTCCTTCGCTCACCAGGAGACTTACATACGCGGGAAACAGTCCATGCAGCTGACGTACCTCTCCATCTTCATCTGACTCGGCTTCCGCACCTGTGGGCACCAATCCTAAGGGAATCGGGAGAGCCAGACGTTCTACTTTCAAAGATTAGGTATACTGTCGTGCTTGTGTCTTCCTTTTCTTCGTCATCAGTTGGCGGCATTATCAGCTCGTTGTGTGGCCTGGGGGGCTTGAGGATTCCAACTCGTTGGCGACGTGGACACTTAAGCCAAGCAACTGAATCGCGAGTGCAGTGCAAAAACCACGGTCGAGTGTCGCACGCACTGTGCCGTGCTTCAGCGTGTTCAGTCTCGTCTTTGCCAGCATCGTCTGCAAACACGACAATCCTGGAGACGTTGAGAATGGATTTCCCAGAAACAAAATAAAGCTGTATCTTCATTTTTGGTATAAATAGCTCTGTGGATCCACGGTCTCAGTCTTGCAGGCCGCTGATGTGCCGCAGTTTATGATTCTAGTGTAGTTCAAGTGCTCTCTTCCAAAGTTGAATTGCTTGAGGGTGATTCTCGACCACCCACCACTGAGCCGTACAGTATTCCCGGTCACAAAACAAATGATACGTTTGGCAGCCTGGTGAAGCCAGTGGCGTTCGCGTCCTGCCTTCTCGCTCTATGCAAGCTGGCGCCACGTGGATTTTGCTTCTCGTAACTTACCGCGAAAGCAACAACGGTATCACCTTTCAAAATCGATATGGCTACCTTTCGCATCATCCCTAATCCCTGGTCGCCTGTGGAATACGCGCATGATCGCTGACTTTCCCACCCAAACAAGAGCGCGCTTCGCGGAAGTTCAAGCGTGTCGCTCGCTGGCGCCCGGCGCGAGGGACGCGAGAGGCTTTGCTGCACGGAGGCCGCCGAAGCCGTCGAGCTTGCGCATGCAACTTTGGCACCTCTCATGGTCAACAGAGTGATGGTCCATTGACCGCCTTTCTCATCAGCCACGCACTCGAAAGGTTGACTGTTCAGGTGGGGCCCTTTCCAGTGGCAGCCCTGCGTTCACTCAACAGCGTAAGCTTTCGGCGCGTGGACATTGGCGGAAAAGTCGCGCTGAAGGGGGATGGGCGCTTCAGGACCAAGAGGGGGGAGCGCGAGCCACGGCGCTCGTCTGGCGCGGCGCCGTCTCGCTGCTCACTCTCCAACTCGCCCCCTCTCGACGCAAGCAACGATGGTGGAAGCGGTCGACATCGTCAGCGTGCTCGCGACCGTCGCGCTGATCTTCATGCTGCTCGGGCCGGCGCCCGACATGCGCCAGATCATCGCGACCAAGTCGACGGGCGTCGTGCCGCTGATGCCCCTCGTGACGCTCTTTACCAACAGCTGGATCTGGGCCATCTACGGCTACCTCGACAAGAATATCTTCCCCGTCGCGATCTGCAACTTCTTTGGTGTCGTGCTCTCGGCTATCTACACGGTCATCTTTTACCGGTACACGTCCGAGCGGGCGTACGCGCACAAGATCATCGGCGGCTTTGGACTCTTCTGCGCGCTCATGACAGTCTACACGTTCGTGGGCGGCTACGGCCACACGGGCCAGTCGCGCAGCTCGGTCAAGAACGTCTTTGGCTACGTGGGCGTGATCACCGTGCTGGTCTTTTTCGCGTCGTCGTTTGAGAACATCGCGCAGGTGTTCAAGTACAAGTCCGGTGTCTTCATCCCGATCGTGCTGGTCGTCGCTGGCGCCATCAACACGGCGCTCTGGGTCGTCTACAGCCTGCTCGACACGGACTGGTTCATCTTCGTGCCCAACGCCGGCTCCTGTGTGATCGCCTGTGTGCAGATCTCGTTGTACTTCTACTTCCATCCGAGCAAGCACCCGCTCGATCTTGCGACTCTCGACCAGCCAAAGGACCTCGAGGCCTCGATCAACGGTCTCCCGTCGCCCATCACAACCAACGCCGTGCCACTGCAGCCCGTCGAGTCGCCCGCGTACGTGCAAGTGAAGACACCACCAGCAGCCCGCGTGTGAGCGCTAGTGATACAAATACCCAACTGTATACTCTATAATACGATTAGATCTCATCATTGAAATCGCGATTCACGATCCATCGACATGTAGCAACGTCACGAGAACGCGGAAGAGGCTTCACCTCGTCAAGTCGCTAGGCCTCCAGCCATCCATTTCGTATCTCTTGGCCCGGCGTCATCACCTCGAAGCGCTCATCCCCTGTTGATGAAAGTGATTTTTGGCTTCAACCGCCCAATCCAGCGCCGCGCGTCCGCTTGCGTGAATCCCGCACGAGACCTAAAGGCGACTATTCGCAATCGCGTGGCTTAATCGGACGATCGGGCATGTCCGTCCTCGTGAGCATCGTGAGCGTGCTCGCGACGCTCTCGTTCCTCTTGCTCGTGCTCGGACCGGCGCCCGACATCCGGCGCATCCACCAAACCCACTCGACGGGCGCCACGCCGATCACGCCACTAGTCTCGCTCATCGCGAGCACTTGGATATGGTGCGTCTGCTGGGATCCACAAGATTCAAGCGATACTCACACATGGACTGGTGGTCTCCCATTAGGTCAATCTACGCGTATCTAGCCAAGAACTTTTTCCCTCTCCTGGTCGACAACCTCATCGCGTTAGCGCTCGCCTGCACGTACACGGCAATCTATTATCGGTACACAACAGAGCGAGCCTACGCACACAAGGTCTTCGCGTGCTTTGGTCTCGTGATCCTCACCATCACTGTCTACGGTGTCGTCGGCGGGCTCGGGTACACGAGCCAGTCACGCGAGTCGGTCAAGAATGTCTTCGGGTACTTCGGCAACGCCGCCGTGTTCGTGTTCTTCGTGTCGCCGTTCGAGAACATCGCGCAGGTCTTCAAGTACAAGTCGGGCGTCTTTATCCCCATCGTGATCGTGGCCGCCGGCGCCGTCAACAGCGTGCTCTGGATCTTCTACAGCCTTCTCACGACCGACTGGCTCATCTTCGCACCCAACGCCGGTGCGCTCGCGATCGGCAGCGTGCAGATCGCGTTGTATTTTTATTTCCACCCGAACAAGAACCCGCTCGACCCGGCAGATCTCGAGGCCGGCGCCGCGCCGGCGCGCCTTCTCAAGACAAACCTGAGCGCTGCATCGCTGCCCGCCGTCGACTTCGGGCCGATCAATTCTCCTGTCGAAGCTCACGGGTAATCCTGGGCTGTCGGACGAAGTTTCATAATCTAATATGGATACATTCGAGTGAACAGTCTAACTGTAAACTCATCGGGCCTTCCGCGTGTGGATTACGCGAAAAGTCACACCAAGTGGAGATGCTCGCTACGAATGACCGCGATCTCCGGGCCGTTTCTACCTAGAGACGTGAAACCCTGGCGTTTCTGCTAGATACTCACTCGGCATCATCGTTCTAGCTGGTCCATCCTCTGATCACGTTCCACGGGTGCGACTTAGTTCTAGTCTTCGACAAAGACACGGGTGGTCATGGATTCACTCCCACGCGCCGGATCCCCATTCTCGAAATCGCTACATTTCGACCACGTGGCGCCCATGTCGCTGTTGGTCGACGTCGTGAGCGTGCTGGCGACGCTGTCGTTCCTCGGGCTCGTGTTCGGGCCGGCGCCAGACATCTACAGAATCCACAAGACCCAGTCGACGGGCGTCGGCGTCCTGCCCATCATCCCGCTCGCGTCGCTCTTCCTGTGCGCTTGGATATGGTGAGCCAATCTCTGGTCCATTTTTTTTTGTCGACTCGTTGATTTTACAACTGGCCGGTACGCTCTTTGTCCACAGGACGATTTACGCGTATCTATCAAACAACTTCTTCCCTCTCTTCGCGTGCAACGCGCTGGGCATCGTCCTCTCGACCGTCTACAACGCCGTCTACTACCGCTTCACGAAAGACCGCGCCTACGCACACAAGATCTACGCGTATTTTGGTGTTGCCTCTCTCATCCCGACGGTGTACGCGATCGTTGGAGCCCTGGGATACACGAACCAGTCGCGCGAGTCGGTCAAGAACGTGCTTGGATACGTCGGCAACGTCGTCGTGTTCGTGTTCTTCGCGTCGCCGTTCGAAAACATCTCGCAGGTCTTCAAGTACAAGTCGGGCGTCTTCATCCCCATCACGATTGTCGTGGCCTCGTTCACCAACAGCGTCCTCTGGCTCCTGTACAGCCTTCTGGTCACCGACTGGCTCATCTTCGTGCCCAACGTCTCGGCGTTTGCGATTGGCGCTGTGCAGATCGCGCTCTACGTCTACTTCCTGCCTAGCAAGAACCCGATCGATCTCGCAGATGTGGACGCGCCGTCGCTTGCCGCAGACAAGGCAGTTCTAGAGTATGGGCGGCTCACGAGCCCTACTGAATCTCAAGCATGAACGAAATATATGGTCTCTGGTTCAAAGACCTGTCGCGAGAAACCATGAAGGCCGTACGTACGCCCAACTGGGCGTGAATGCAGAACTACACGGTCCCCAGCCGCTGCCACGCTCACTACGGTGGTTGCGTATCCGATTCTAAACCGAGTCTGGGTGGTGGTTGTCGCATTGTCTTGCTCAACGGGATGATTAGTCAACATCCATGAAGTGTGCCAATCTAGTTCCAATTTCCTAATCCAAACCAAATATTAGGGCTGATTTTGGGGTATGTTTGCCTAATTCGAACAGTGGAAGACAGCTGTTCTGCGTCAACAGTATAGCCACCAAACTGCTGTTCACGGCACAAGTTCAAGCTCGCCATCCGCGCCAGTATTTTGGCTGTTCGTCTACGTTCTGTGGTGCACATACCTCGGTTCCGGTTGTCGAATAGACCCGAGCTCTCGGTTGCTCATTCAAGAAGTTCTCATCTTCCTCTCAAGTCGCCTGCCAGCCATGTCGGTTCTCGTCAACGTCGTCAGCACCATCGCGGCCATCTCGTACCTCGCTCTGGCGCTCAGCCCAACCCCAGACGTCCGTCGCATCCACCAGACCCGCAGCGTGGGCGCCACGCCCTTTGTGCCACTCGCCGCGCTGCTCACGAGCGCGTGGATCTGGTGAGATCCTAGTGTGGTGACCAGTACAAAATCTCACGTTTCCTAACCACGATGATGCTGTAGGACATTGTATTGTTTGCAAGCGGAAGTGTTCTTCCCGCTTCTAACATGCAGCCTCGTCGGACTATTGCTGGCGGTTGGCTACACGACCGTCTACTATTTCTACACAGATCATCGCGCGTACGCCAACAAGGTCTTTGCCTGCTTTGGGTTTCTATGCGTCGGCGTCGCAGTCTACGCCCTGCTTGGCGGATATGGCTACA
This sequence comes from Pythium scleroteichum, assembly GCA_023335855.1. Lineage (NCBI taxonomy): Eukaryota > Oomycota > Peronosporomycetes > Pythiales > Pythiaceae > Pythium > Pythium scleroteichum. The sequence goes on from JAADVR010001036.1 coordinate 8,691, forward strand.
CAAACCAATCACGCGACTCCGTGAAGACCATTCTCGGGCACTTCGGTACCGTCGCTAGCGTCGTATTCTTCATCGCGCCGTTCGAGAACATCAAGCTAGTGTTCCGGCGCCAGTCGTCGGCCTTTATTCCAATCGAGATCGTCGCGGCGACGGCTGTCAAGAGCGTGGTGTGGATCGCGTACAGCCTTCTCATCTCGGACAGGCAGCTTTTCGCGCTGAACGCTCTGGGCTTGACTGTTAGCGGCAACCATGTCGCGCTTTACCTCCATTTCCTCCCTCGCAGCACGCCGGGCGATTCGACGGACGGAGAAAGTCCGCTGACTTTGGTACCATTTGCGATCCAAGTGAACGGGTCTAAGTCGCCAGAATTCGCCTACGGACGTCTCGAGACTCCTTCCAAGCCCCTCGCGTTGCTAGCCTGAGACCATGTCTACGGCCGGGAAAGGGAGCTTCCGATACCGTAAACCAATTCAATCCAATATTTGACGGCAATAATCGATGGAGATATTCGCGCCTAACCTCGTCGGAGTCCCGTTCACAAAACAAAACAGCCATTTGTTCCCACCGGTGGAGATGCTCTAACCACTTCGAACATCCCAAGCCCACTTCAAAGCAATGGCAAACAGATTTGTGGTAACTGAGGCGTTTAAATATTTCCTGTTAGTGCATCTGTCACGACAATTCTTACGCTATACACCCAGATTCCGACCGAGTCCACGACCCTTCAACGTCTACACGTCGCCCCATAAAATTGCGAAGCGCCTGCGCTTAGGCTATCTTCACCGGCGCAGTGTTCGACGCTTCCGTCTAAATCTACACACCCGACAACTGCGGAACGAAACGATGACTGACTAGGTGTGTGTCTCCTCGCCTGAATCAAGGTTTCTGCGATGCCTCAACCTTGTATAGGCAGCGCCAAAACTGCGGGAAGCCCGAGACGGTCAAAAGGTTGCGAATCACTCTTGCTTCCGCAGCCAGGTGCTCCATGCGCTTCATACCGTACGTTTTCTCATATAATCTGATCCCACCCACTATTGTTGAAAATATTGGCAATAGCCCAATTATTTTCTGGACCGAATATCAGGCTCCAATCAACATCATCTTGCGATATACCAAGCCCTGCTCAACCAGAGCGGGGCCGACAGCCAGCCGTTGATACCGTAGTTGTTACTGTATTAATGGTACAGCATTAGAGGCGGTGTATGGAGCATAAGTAAACCAAGAAGAGTAGGGTTACGGCACAGTCCAGTTCGTGCTGTACATAAACGAGTCACGCATTCACGAGGTTACTGTAGTTTGTCCGCACTTTGTCTCCCTCGACGTGTGCTTTTGTCATTGGCAGACTCGGTAAACTAGGAATGTATCCATTAGAAAGGCCGGAAAAGCCTAATTTTTTCACACCACCTGTGCCGAGATGAACCCAACCTGTATATATTTTCGGCATGTTTTCCTAAAAAAAAACTTAAAGAAGACAGTGTTTGGCATCAACAACCCGTTCATCCCTCGTGATGTTGACGCTCTTCTTCAAGCACGACGCACGCCAGTGCTTTGCCTATTTCTCCCCTCCGCAGTGGAGAGTCAAAGCAAATCCCCCAGGATCTGAGGAAGGCTGTGTACTCTTCTGTCATTCAAGAAATCGCCTTCACTCGGTCAAGATCTCCGGACCCATGTCGATCCTCGTCAGCATCACGAGCGTCATCTCGACGCTCGCGTACTTTGTGTTGGCGCTCGGCCCCGCCCCGGCTATTCGCGACATCCACAAGACCCACTCCGTGGGCGTCACGCCAATCGTACCCTTCGTCGCGCTCTTCATGA
>JAADVR010001037.1:0-10494 GCA_023335855.1 Pythium scleroteichum
AGTAGTCCAGTCGTCGTCTGTTGATCTTGCTAATTTGAGTATCATTCTCCTTGGCATTAATTGTCCATAGACCGGAGTCAGGCAGGGCTTTTGCTATTCAACAGTGCTGGTATTGGCCACGTCATCCTTGTTGAATCTGTCTCCGTCTCCGTGTGACACTATACCAGCAGGTTAACAGGGTTAGACCATTGGATATGTTCTAAACTCGCACGTAGTCCGTATAGGCCCTGTAATCTTCTGGATTTTCTAGAACAGGATATGGACGTTTCTGGGCTGCCAGACGTATGATCTTACCGGTACAATGTATTCTGGTTACTGTAGCCCCTCGACAACGATGGAAGTGGTGCAAAGATCCAATGAAGTCCGAAAACTGGGACGCCAGCCAAAAGTTCTTTGGAATGGTCAACTACTCAACCTGTCCATGTCAGACGGCAAGGTCTATCGTGGGGACTCGAGAATGAGTCGCCGGCATTTAAGAATAAGGTCGTGAGGGTTTGCACCGGAGATCGGTAGCACTGAGCACAAATTCCGCAATGCGCTGGGCACTAACAGCCACGTCGACTTCCCAGACCAGTCGAGCTCGAGCCATTGAATCGCGACGGCCTCGTCGATACTCGCGTGGCAGGTGAGCACAATCGAGAACACTAGCGATTCATGGACCTCGAAGGCTTTCCACCTATTTGGTAACTAGCTGGAGTGGGAAGACATACAAGCATCCGATCCGAGATCGCTTGCAACATGAAGGAGGCCACGTCCACACTTTCCATCGGCGAGGAGAAGGTCTTCATGATCCCCGACATCCAGGTCGTCAACACGACCGCCACCGTCTCGGCGACAGCGGAGTGGGGCGTCCAGCAGACCAAGGCTACCACTGATCGTGTGCCCCACGGATGGTAACAACAAGGACCGTTCCAAGGCGCTGCATCTCGTGGGCAACAGTGTCAGCGGCACAGGTAACGACGCGTCGTACCAGCCAGTCGGTACCGCTTGGTTCGCGGCCGGTACCATTTCTGTTGTTGCCAATGGTACGATGCAGTACCGCCGGATCGCCGGCTGACTGTACCAACATCTTCATCGTCGGCGCTACGAAAAGAGCGGCGGCTCTTCTGGACCTGCCCCAGTCCCCAGCGCAAGGAGGCCTTCGGTCCCTGCGCCGCGACCCCGGCGGTGCTGTGTCTTGTGACCCCCACGTGCTCGTGGCCGTCCATCCACATTAGGCTGGATGCAATTGACAGTGAACCCATTCCGCAAAATGAGATACCAAATCCAGGTGCATCGATACCCATTATACAGTACACGGTCCATTTGTATGTCCCTCTGAATACCAGTACCCAGTCTCACTTGCCATCCCGCGATTGCTCGGGTCAGCGACACCGCCGATGCCGCGGGTCCGTTTCTCCATTGTCCGCGTCGCCAGGCCACGGAGACATCGACTCGGCTTCTCGTTCATTCGCAGATCTGCTTGACCAGGCGCACGTCATTCACGACCATGAAGTTCACGTCCTCGCTTCTCTTCGTCACAACGCTCGTCGCAGCTACCGTGGCGACGCAAGCCAGTGTGGCCCAGCAACTGCGCCAGGCCATCGACGTCGGTCCGTCTCTTCTTCAAGGAAGCTCGGGCAACAAACCGGCGCTGCTCCAAGGAAGTTCTGATAACAAACCATCTCTTCTCCAAGGAAGCTCGGGCAACAAGCCAGCGCTGCTCGAGGGAAGCCCAGGCAACAAGCCCGCAGCCGTGATGGACTCGCTCCCCGGCGCCAAGCCGTCTTTCGTCGATGGCTCGCCTGATGCGGAGCCGACCGCGCGTCGTCTCAACCGCTGGTGCAACCGCTGGCCGATCTACTGCCCTAACAAGTAAGCAGGAGGCCCACCCCACTCGTGGAGCTGTTGCTTCCTCCCGTTGACTCGGGATCTTGCGTATGCCGACCTCGTCCACTCCCGCGCCTCTCCCGCGCCTCTCCCGCGTACAGTAGGAGGAGTCTGGTAGGGTGGCCTACATATTCAATACCAATGTTGCTGCTGGACAGCATCCTTCAAACTCTGTTTTGTTTTATTTCTCTCCCTCGTCTGATCGACTGCTGTCTTAGTCTATTGTGGGCGGGATATACGGCTCTAAACTCAAGAAATGCCGTGAGAAGAAGCTCCCAAGAAGCAACAGCAAGAACTCACACTGTATCAGTGCGTCAATTCCACAGTGACTAAAAAGTGGTACAATGTACTGGACTAAAGTAATGCCAAGTTGCCTTTCCCGTCTCTCTTGTACTCCTCCGCGAGGGTCAACGTCTTCTGCGACGACATGTACCCGCTCGGGTCCTTGCGCACGTTGGGCGTCGAGAACGCCACTTTGACGGTGTAGCTGCTGGCAAGCCCCTTGGACAAGTCCACTTCGAACGCGTCGCGTTGAACCGTGAGCTCCTGAGTTCCACGCAGCCACTGCACCGAGTACTTCTCCGCCGATGCCACAGCCGGGTTGCTCTTGATGAACTGGTCGGTTAGCAGACGCAGCTGGCCGAGCGGGATGAGCTTGAGCGAGACCCGTAGAATGAAAGCTTCCGTCGGTCCCACTCGGAGAATCGAAGCGTCATAATGGAAGGCTCGCAGTCCGAGACTCGAGAGGCGCGCCAACAGAGCGGTCCACTGAACGCGAGAGGCCGCAGCACACCCGACGCGCTCAGGCCGGCTTCCCCGACTCTGGTGAGCTCGGACGAGGCGTCATCTACAGAGAGTTCTAGCGCCGACACCAATGCGGAGTTCGCAGAGAGACGGCGAGAGTTCCTCACTGGAACTGCCCGGTCAGTTACAACTTCCCGTGTCCACGCAGCTCGCCAGATGGCGGCGCTTCTCGCGGACCTTGGCGCTAAGATGAAAATCCTTCGTGAAGTGATGGGTGGAGTATCCGATCTCCACACGTCCCTTGAAGCCATCGTTGCTTCTGACTTGAGGTCGGCAAACGCTATGGCTGAGAAGTACGACTTCGACCGCACCTCAGCATCTGCCAGATGCCGTTCACTTTGTGCGTGGACAACGTGATCGACATGTTTATGATTGACTATGGATCGAAGAGGACAAACTCATGAGAACTACAAGCAGATTGCGGGGTTGAGACGGATGTAACTTTGCGAATATGAGATTCATGAACGTGTAAAGCAAACGTGTATTCAGATCCAATTAGTAGAGCCAGCCTTCTCTTCGATGGACTTTTGATCGGAGAACTCATCGTGATGGTCGGGCAGGTCCTTGTGAATGCAGTTCGCCTCGCCGCACTGGCAAACGAACCACAAGTTGTTGCCATAACTAACAGTGATCTCCTGTCCGGCCCGGACTGATTGTTCCATCACCACTACGACAGTGTGTACAGCTCCGCTTCGAACTTCTCGAAAACTTGCCACTGCACGAGTGGTTCAAGAAGCGAGCCATGCCTCCAAGGATGGTGGCGTCGATAATGATACTCTTGCGCGGATGGGATTCGGCAGAGCGCTTTAGGCGGAGACGAGAGCCCGAGTTTTGAGTTGGATGAGAGTGTTCGGATGCGTCCTCTACCTTGATCTGCCCAAGATACTCGCCGATCACAACGCCGATGTTGATCGTCTCCGTCGCGATCACTGAGATGTCTGGAGACTCGTGCCGCCGAACCAACTGTAGACTCTCTGACTCAACTAGCTCATTGCCGCAATTCCCCGCAAACGTGCATGAGCCCTTCGTACAGAAAATCCCGAGCATGCCGTTCCGACAAGTTCCGTGGCGGCAAAGATTCACACAGCCGCATGCCCCAGCAAATGGCGGCTCCGCAGCGAACTGAACTTCGAGAGGGTTGTAATGATGTCTCAGGCTGATGACCATGCACGGCCAATGTGGGACTGTGAACGCCGGCGGAATGGCTGGTAGACGGGTAGGAACAACAGAGTGGGATCGTGCCCCTCGCGTTGTGCGTAGTCGTGGGTAGTTGGCCCCCACTGAACCCGCGCGAAGCTGTCCTGTGTTCACCATAACTCTCTGCTTCTTGCCCTTCGACGAGGAGGCTTGCACTCGAAAATCCCGAGTTTTGCCCTTGAAGTCGTCGCCCGGTGTCTTTGGAGCCGCCCGTTCAGTAAATAGCTTCCTGGAGCGTTTGTCAATGTCTGCCGAGACAGCAGCGGCCCTCCGAGGCGACTGGGGTGGTGTGCCGACGAATGCGAAGTCGAGATCCGTACCACACTCAAAGCAAACGTCATCTGATTGGAGATTCGACGCAGAACAAACCACGCACTTCCACCCTGCTTGGGACGACTCCTTAGGAATCGCAACACCGTGAGGTTTCGCGGCAACAAACTTCTCTGCGGATCTCGGCTCCAAACCTCGGCTGGGTGCCTCTCCAATTGTAGATGGAGTAGGGGTCGTTGGTGTTGTTTGCGGTGGCGTTGCGGCAACCCCGCCTGAGTCGCCTAGGTCGCGGAGTCGCAGACGTCGTCGGAGGTATAGTTGGTGTTCCGTTGGAGCGGGGAACCCATGAGACCCAGTGCCCCCAAACATCTCGTCCAGCACAGCAAGGCTGGCGCAATGGCGAGAAAATCGAAAGTGACTGGCCACCAATCGATCAGTCCCCCTCGACCTCCCGTTCCTCCATGGCGTAATGGTGTTAGCGCTCCCCAATGAGTTAGCGCTCCCCTAGCGATCATAGATGGCTACACATCGAAAACCAGTAGATTATCTAGGTACCTGAACCCAGTGGCTTCTGGGAGACACAGAACCACCAGCAACCACTGTGCACACGCAAGACTTGTGGTCGTGTATATGGGTAGCAAATACCAAAATCGGGAAAATCGAAACAGCACACACGCGCTTGAGCGCAATACAATTTTGTCTTACCACAACTATGCATCTACGTTTTGGCCTGTGACCTTTTAACCCTGGATTTCTTTGACTTCTTGTAGCTCCGTCGACGAGAGGTGGGCTGCACGAGCGCGAGTATTCTGGTCGCTTGTTCTTCGTCAGTGACAGCGTCAGATCTAATGGAGCCGCACAGCATTCTCCATATCACCATTACTCGAAGCTGCGCCACTGCCGACTTGCTGATGGCCATCTCTCGTTGAAAAAGGTAGATCTCGGTTATTCGATCGAGAGCGGCTCCAATACAGAACATTCCGCAACTGTAGGAGTCCATCTGCGCCTCCATTCTTAGCGACGCTACGTCGCTTGCTATTACTCCGGGAAGCGCGTCACGAAGCAACCAGTCTCGGAGAATCGGAGCACCTCGTTCGACCCACTTGGATGCAAGCTTCGCTTCATACCGCGGTGACTGTAGCGGGTCGTAGATCGTAACATTGTCGACGCCACTTGACGTCACTCCAGCAAATATGATCCCCAAATGAACCTTTGAAAAGTTGACTGGAAAGATTATCTAGCGACGATCTTGGGCCACAAGGTCTTGCTGGTAGTATCTCCTTTCTAGTTCCCGAGCAACTCCACTCGAGTATTGGCAATGGATTGGATGAAAATCAAGTTTGGTCGAAAGGAAAACATTTGACGCCCGTGCCGAAGTTCTCAGAGGGACCGTCTGAAAGTACTCTTGGGTCAGTTGCGTGCTCACCGGATCGAACTGGTAACGAATCCAGAAGCAATACTGTATTCTGTTCTTGATATGATTGGCGTGGACATGTGTACTGGAGCATCATGCTGGAGTGCGCGTAGAAAGCCCAAGCCTGTGTTTATGAGGACGTCTGAGTACACATAAAAACAACACAACACATTGCCCAGCCCATAACCCGAGTATTTTTCGTTCCCAACCTGTGCAAGCAAAAGAGCATCCTGCGCCAACGACCTTCTTGCAAGCCTTGCATCATCCCATCGCAAATGAGTTGGAAGTTGAAAGTCAGCGCTTTCCGCACACGGCAGGTCTGGACCTTCTCGCGGGAGATGTTTCGATTCCCAATGGCGAAGGGTATCAGTAATATGAGTGAGAGATCGGCAATGTTCATCGCATCCTGTCGTTCCAAAAGTTCCTGCCAGTCGGAGAACCCTACATTCACGGCCCGTGAGTGCGGGGTTCCCGGCCCTGGGCTAACCACGAGAAGTCCCTGCTTGCAGTTTTTGTATCGCAACGTCGTCATACCGTTCGGTGCAGCAAACGCGCCAAGCACGGCCAGAGCCACTGTGAAGCAGTAAAGTTCTGCATCGTTGGCTGTTATCGGAAACCTGTGCCTCACTTGCATGCTGCTTATTCGATGCACGTTCAGCCATGCAGTCACGACTTCGGTTGAAGTATAAAGTTCAACGTGAGATGCGGTGGATGCAAGTCCCGTTAGAGTCAGGGGAGATCAGATAGGTAATCCGGAGTATAGTAGGTATTTTATGTTTACTCAGAGCATCTCCAACGGTGGAACCAAACCCGGGTTCAAACCCAAATTGACTCCATTTTGACCCCAACGGTGGCGTCATACTGGGGCCAGATTTGACCACGGGACTCGAAAGTTGGCAGATTTGCCAAGTTTTGAGTCTCATGGGACGGGTAGTTTGAGATGTTCTGGGACGAAGTGAAGGATCGAATGGCCCAAAACCGTTGTGGGCAAATCGTCAAATCGGGCTCAAACGTGAACCAACCACGGGATAGATCTGCCTTTTTTTTTAGGTCCACCGTTGGAGATGATCTCACTGGCAGTAAAATTTCTCCGCGCATCGATCAGTGGATCGCTGCTGGATGCCGGGGAATCTTTCGGGACAAGCGCAATGACTTCGGTGGTCTCCTCGCTTGTGATGTGCAATCCGTATTTGCCGTCATGTGGGCATTCCACATCACGTGCTGCATGATCCGCCTACACGTGTTGAGGAGTCCCTCGCCGCTCTCTTTGAGTCAAAAAGCCTCTCGAAGTGTGATGATCTGATCGCATTCCCGTCAAGAAACCCACTCGACCCTCATCTGATTATATCATTTATTGATGACCGAAGTCGAAGAAGAGGTTACCACTCAGAGCCCGCCGTGGCTCACACGATTTTAGTTGGTTTACTCGAAACGACCCAACGAAGAATTCAGTACAACAGCCGTTCCTTGTCTTTCGTACACACTATTGATAGTGCTGTCGAATTGCAACACCAACCACATCAACAATTTGCACATCAGTGTGGACCGGCGCGTTCAACGAACACAATACGTCGGAGAAACTTCTTGAATTCGACTGATATCTACGAAGTGTTGATGTGGTTGGTGTTGCAGTTCGATGGGTGGCACTTCGACCTCAATAATTCCCTGATGGTCACTTTGCCGAGCGGTCCAACAAGCCCAAGATAGGCTCCTAGACCAAGGAACCGGGCAAGGCTGCCTGCAGGCTTGCCTCTAGACAGCTCTTCAAGGGCATGACCTGTTTGAGAATTGAGCCCTCTATCAAGCAGCACATTCCACATTTTGCGAACAAGCCCTCAAGCCCTTATCCACAAGACCAGACCACCGGTGATGAAGACTGTTCTCGTGTTCCTCGCTGCTGCCGTCCTCTCCCTTGGAGCTCCTGCCCATGCGGAAAGTCGCTCCCTGCGTGGTGCGTCGACAGCGGATAGAGCCGACCCAGTGACTAGTGGCGGCAACATCGCCGAGCCGGAGATCGTGAGTCTTCCATGCAGCAGGTCTCCGTGCACCCGCCCGCCGTACAAGGCCATTCAGTATAAGTCTCGTCCAGACGTTCCATTCTGTGAAGAAGAGGGAGAGAGAGAGGAAGTACGAGAATGCGTCGAGTAGCTAACCAACCACGTCAATGGACTCTCGAACAGTCCCCCAATCTCGTGGAGTTAACTGCATCTTTCGTGGTTTTGTAAATAGTGACTATAGGAAGTTCGCTTTTGGTGGACAAATACGTCCGCTTGGCACCAATTGCACTCGTTGCAGTCCCTGCGACTGCTTTTGCTGCATCAGACCTCGCGACGTCAGCTCAAGAACACGGACCAAGCATGGCCGACACCGCCGTGGCTCCGTCGACAAATTCTTCGACGAATCGAAAACGCACAAGGTCTCCTGGGTAGGCAGCACTGTCACTTACCTCTATCGAGCAGCCTTGGCGCTGCAGGTGAGATATGTTGGGTGCGAATACAATACTAGTTAGAAGACCAACGACAGTCGAACTGTCCTCTCTTCTCGAGTTTCATCCCGTTGCTTCAACTTCAACACTACTGGACACGATTGGCACTTGTTGAATGACCGGATCGTGTACCCGAGTGAGAGATCTGGTCAGTTTGATTGCATGCACACTCGAACATCGCGGTGAACCTCTCTGATCGCACATAGACACTACACATCTTCTGTGAGTTTTCGACGAACGCAGCCCCTCGGCTGGCGATAGGATATCAAGACCTGGGAGTTACGTTGTCGCAAAACTGGAACCCCTCGCGGTCAATCAAATCAGAGGGACGATGCGTGTCTTCGCACGCCAGGCGGGAACTTCGTGCGGGAAATGCTTCGAACATGAACCACAAAGTGAATGAGCTATGTAGCGAGAGCCCGGCGGCCTTCACCCCAATGCTGTCGGAGGCGCTCACTCTAATATCCCCTCGACGTCGGTGAAGACCAAGCCCACGCGTTCTTGAAGCGTCCATCATGAAGAGCCTCCGCTTGGTGCTGTTTGCACTCGCCGCAATTCTTACGACTTGAGTGGCTGCGCAAGAACTTGCACCGCCAACGCAAGCGAAGGCGCCGAGCACGGCCGAAGCCAGCGATTCTCCGCAAGAGAAGTCGGCCAAATTGTGCAGCCAAACCCCTATTGTGGGCTGCCGTCCCTACTAACTATCTCATCAGCCTAGCGATCGAATAACGGACCCGAAGGTGCTCAAGCTTGGTCGTTTCCTCAAAGCCCAAAGAGACGCTTGAAGAATGATATAATGTCACTGAAGAGTATCCCTGGTAGTAGAACTTTCGTAGTCATACTATATGAGTAAGGAAGCTAATATCATGAAATTTCTGTCTTGTTGATCATTTGTTCTCGAGATGCCAAGGTAGCCAGACGTGAGGATGAGTGGCTTGGTAGAACACATCAATAAGAGCTGTCGAAACCCGTTTCGTTACGATTCCAAGGGAATGGGGTATTTGAGGCCGTAGTGTTCCTATCTGACTGAATTTGTTGTCCCGCGACGAAGTAAAGCTCAGCACCTGCGTACGAGCCCACAACGATCCTATGCTGTGTGATTAGCTACAAGGTAAGGTCGTTAGAGTCGCTGGTCCATGCCGGAGCTGAAACTCGTGGGCTGTGTGGAGCGTCGACGACCGACTTCGCTGTAGCCCTGCTCACCTGGAACTGCAAGATCCCGCAATGCACACGACCACCGTACCTCGTTGCGGGTGATGCAGTCGATGCAGCGTCTGAGGGCGGAAATGTCGCTCAGCCGCAGGCCTTGAGTCTGTGTCGTGAGTTTCCGTGCACCCCACCGCCGGACCTCGTGATGGACAAGAAGCCGATTGGTTATAAAATCTAAAATTTGAATAAATGAGTGACCTCTCACGAATTTGGCTCTGGTGTCTCCCCAAGAAACGAATCGTTGGCATATAATAAACACATCGAAATGGAGCTGAAATCCTCTTCTTTCCAATGGTATCATCAACTCGCTTTTTTGCGGTTATTTAAAACCGCAAAACTGACATTTTGCGGTTTTGAATTGCGGTTAAAACCGCAATTCTGACAGAAATAAAACATAAAAATTCTGTTGGAGTGAGCTGGTTGGCTAAAATAGTCTTGCCTGTGTTCTCTCCCTCTCATTCGGACTTGAAGTCGATGGATGCAGCAGCGATGAAGTCTCTGGTGTGTGTTGTGATCGGAGACGGGAGCGTCTTCGTGGTGGAAACTGATGAGCGCGAGAACGTTGGAATCTTGAAGGAAATGATCAAGGAGGAGAAGCCGTCGATCATCAAGTGCGAAGCGGGCAGACTGACGCTTTACGTCGCGAACAAGGGCGAGAATTGGCTTGGGTCGGGAGAAGACTGGCTACCGTCACGTGGTCCGGACGTGAAGCTTTTGAAGCAACCAGACTCCCGTTGGAATCATTGCGATCATGACGGAATCCAGAGAGATGGATCCATCAGACGAGATTGGCTACGTGTTTGCAAGTGCGCCGACAAATCACTTCGGAATATGCGGCCGACTGCTCAAGCGACCTTTCGGCCTCTCCAGGACCAGAACACGAAGCGTAAGAAGTGTACGAGAAATCGTGGAAACTTGGTGCTGCATGAGCGCAAACCTTGCCTTGCGCCCACCGGATCCGGGTGGAGGAGCGGCGGTGCAGATGGATGGATAAGGAGGCGTAGATCTCGGCTCCACACCCGGACCAGCGTCCTCGTCCGCACAACAACCTGATGTGAATCCACAGCAACAGGCACAACCAGTTTGAAAAGTACTACGTGTGTGTGAGAAAGCCGGCGAACGTCGTTAGAGATGGTTACCAGCGGGCGATGACGGCTCTAGAGCTAGAGACGACGATGCTGTGGGCCACGGGCAAGTTATTTCTTCCAACGGTTCCCCTTCTCTTTAGAGAGACTTTCGTTAGCAA
>JAADVR010001038.1:0-10491 GCA_023335855.1 Pythium scleroteichum
CATCTCACCGAGGAGCGCCGAGCAGAGCGACGACTTGCCGGCGCCGACGGAGCCGTGGACCACCACGAGGTCTCCTTTCTTGACGGTGATGTTGACGTTCTTGAGCAGCGCGGTGTCCTTGGTCCATCCGAAGGATCCGTCCTGGACACTGACGACGACGTCGCTGGGGTACGCCGAGCCGTCACGCGTGACACACCGCAAATCGATGTCTTGCTGGTCGAAGAACAAGCGCATACGGCCGAAGGCGATCTTAGCTTGAATGCATTGGGAGATGACCTGAGGAATTGCCTGGAGCGGCGTCCGTAGTGCATTAAATAGCGCGATAGCTGTGAAGGCCTTGGCGGCAGTTAACGTCTGTCCCATGCCGACAGCGTAAACGGCAAACGACACGACCGACACAAAGAGCGGAGACGCCCACATGACGAAGCTGCTCAACGCGACCATGTACAGGAAACGAGCAACCGCGGCCATCTCATGTGTTCGAAGCTTCTCGATCGTCACGCTCACCTTGTTCTCCCAGGCGTTCAACTTGACGAGCTGGATCGTGTTGAACAGTTCCTTGACAGCCTTGATGCGAGGATCTTTGCGCGCCATAATATCGGCGTACGCGCCATCAGAGATCAGTGTAATGACAAACCCGATGAAAATCGTCACGACGACAACACCAAGCCCGGCGAACGCTGCGACGCCTATAACACTGGTCAGCATCCACACGATGGCCACAATTTGGATCGGCAAAATCCAAATGTTGTTGACCTGATACGACGCCCACAGCACATTGTTCACGTCCGAGGTGACGAGATTCGCGATGTCGACAACGTCGGCCTGCTGCTTGGCTTGCTGCGATCGGCGCAGGGCCTTTTCGAAGAGCAATGCTTTGAGACTCGCGGTCATCCGCAGCGCCGCGAGTTCCATGTAGTAACGCGAGTGGACGCTGACGAACGCGTCCGAGATCTTGTACGCGAAGAACGCCGTCAGCCATACCAGCAGGCTGTTCAAATCGACCTCTGGGGCAGCGAAGGCGTCGATGACGTGGTGCAACATGGCCGGTGCTAACACACTGCAGCCGACAGAGAAGAGCGACGCGAGGCCACACCACGCGAAGGTCCCGCCGCACGTCGCGACGACGGTCTTGACCAGTGAGCCTCCGCTGCGGTCAAAGTTGCGTTTAAAAGCCGCGTAGGCGGCGTGCGTCGCATTCTCGCCCGTGAGCTGCCAGAGCTCGTCCTGCGCGATCTTGCGCTCGTTGCCGGCGGCCATCAGCGGTGTCGCGAAGCCGAAAAAGCAGCGCGACCAGAGCCACGCGCTGTCCGGGCGCGGGAATGGCTTGGCCGCAGGAGAGACCGTCGCGCCGTAGAGCGCGTCGCCATTCTGCGACCGCACGAGCAGCGGCGTCGACGCCATGAGCGAAAAGCGCGAGTGGCCGCCGCGCAGCGAAAGCGCCACGCTGGCGGCCACGCACGAGAGGAGCTCACGGCGCGTGGATTGCGGCGAATCGAGCGAAGAGCTCTTTACGATTGGCCCCAGAAGGTTACGCGAAGGTTACAATTAGCTTGGCTCGAGATGCCAGGCTAATTCAGGGAGACGTTCCCTGATTGCCAATCACCGTAAAACCTGCATCAATGGATATTGTGATGTGTCATCAGGTCAGCCGCTCTGTCCAACGACCTCAACAAACCCTTACCAGGTGGCGGACGAAACGATGGACCCCTGCTGTGCTCTTCGGCGGTCCAGCTCATCTGAGAACGCCCATTCGTAGATTCGCCTCACGATGGCACCGAACGCGCTGCTCCCGACTGCGCGGAGCGGATCGCCGCCGCGCAAGCGCGCCGACTATGGCTCCGTCCCGCTCGAAGACCCAGCGGGGGAGTGTGCGACGCACACGTCGCAGAAAGAGCCGACGTGGCTGTCGCGATTGCTGTTCTCGTACGCGAACCCGCTCATGGCCACGGGCAACGAACGCCAGCTCAACATCGATGATCTGTGGGCCCTCCATGGCGAGAACCGCACGCTCGAGGCGTACGCCTTTTTTCAAGACGGAGCTCGACGCTGCAAACGGGTCAATCTTACTCGCTGCGTCTCGCGCGTATGGGTCGCAGTTTGCAGTGTGCGGCCTGGCGGCTCTCTTCGCCATGGCCTGCGGCGTGTTCGCGCCGGCTGTGCTTCACCACGTCATCGACGCGTTTGCGGCTCCTCGAATCGACGCGTGGGATCTCGGGGTTTTGGCTTGCAACGTTCTTCACGTCAAGATTATTGAATGCGTTTATCAGCACGCAGATGGGGTTCTCCTTGCAGATGATCGCGTTGCGTCCGACCGTCTCCATGAAGTCGCTGCTGTTTGAAAAGGCGATGCGTCGGTCTCTGAAGAGCCGAAATGACTCCAAGTCCGTGGACATCACGAATCTCTTCACGTCCGACATCTCAAACATCTTGTTGGCAGCGACTTCTATTTCCGCGCTGAACCGAGCACCCGGAAATTCAACAACCAGACGACGACCAAGGCGAAAGTGTTGGTGAGACCCCGGAAGCAGCCGCACCCCACTCACTTATTCGACTTGGTCACCTACGAACACTCACTCGAGACAGTACATTCGACTGCAGTTTACTGACTGTAACATCACCAGGTTCCAAAACCCAGGTGACCATCGGTCGCTGGACTTCGTCGAAAATGGCCGAAGCGAGCGAAGAAGGCGCCGGCGGCGGGCCGCCAGACCGACCGCGGAGCACGCCCCCCTGCCGCGCGGATATGACACTCGAAGCCCTCGCGAACGAGCTCGTGTGCACGCGCGGTTACGACCCCTCCAAAGCGCTTCAACTCGCAGCAGAATGGAAGTGCGAAGAATGCAATTGCCCCATTGGAGTTGGTCGCACAGACGACTGTGAATGCCCCTGCCACTGCGCTTGCTGCTGCGTAGGGCTCTTTCGCTGCCTGACTGACTGCGAATGTGTCCATGACTGCCATTATGACCCTGACGAACCAACGGAGGAAGCGGCAGTCTCTCTAGCCCAGACCACCGACGACATTGTCGCGGAGACGCTCTCTCCGTCGTTGGCGGAGCACGACGAGAAGGCCAGTACGGCAGTAGATGCAGCCCAATCGACGCCGGGCTACTCAACCGCGGGAAACCAACAACCGGAGAGTAGTCCGCCTCCAGCTGCAGCAACCGCGCAGGGGCCGGCGCAACACCGCCGACGAAAAGCAGATCGCCAACAGCAAGTGATCGAGGAGGTATACGACGAGATCGCGAGACTCCTGGGAGGGGAGATGCGCGACGAAAGCCGGGATGAGGAAGCCAAGCCCGTCGTCGCAGCTTTCTACAATTACCACTTCACGGAACGCCTACAACTGGGCTTGAAGCCGCAAGTCGAAGAAAACGTCGCAACGTTGACAGACAGCCAACAAGGCCTGCTTCTTGCATACGTGCACTCGAAAATGCTGACAGAGTATAGCTTCCGACTGATTCATGCGGTTTTCAAAGAGGTCGTAGTTACCGCCTTCAACTCATCGTGGGATTTTAACAGGATTTTCAATTATCGGCTCGCCAATGAGAATAAAATTGCCCGGCCAACGACGAAAGCCAAACCAACCGCTTGGAGTGAAAAATCTGGATCAACACCCCCACAAGCGAAGCGGGCCTTTCGCTTCGATCCAGATCTCTACTCAGCGCAAGAGATTACACGACTGACAAAACTCTGCGAAGCTGCGTACTCGTTCTCGGAGACGACCAGGGAGCCCAGTGTAGACGGACTATCATCCTCGGAATCCTGGGAGGTTCGATCGTAGCGGGGCGTCCCCCAGTTCTTCAAACGGGTGTTCAACCTGGAACAATATAATTGGTTCCACAGTGCAGCAGTTGCGGCGGAAGGCGAAGTTTTCGCAAAAATCCTGGCACATTTTAAACCTAAACCCTAAACCCTACAACCTGACCGCGCATAGGCTGGCTCAGGGCATCCGCACGGCACTGGCGCATCAGCAAATCGAGTCTCCTCTCACAGAAGAGCTGCTTGACGTCAGTAAGACCATAGTTTTCAACGCCGAGCTCCACACGCTGCACTTCTACCTGGATACGAAGCACGACGCGATTCGGTACGAAGGACTGGAGATCCCCTTTCGCAACCTGAAATTGAAGCTCATCAATCCAGACGCCAAATATCGGGAGATCGTCAACACCCCAGAAGGAAAGCAGAAGATTATTACCACCCCGCCGAGGGATGGCCTCAAAGACAACCGCTATGACAGCCTCTACAAGCTGCGCCTGACTAATGTAACCCGCACAATGGACATCGACAAGCTAAGTCAATTTCTCCAAACGCGAACGAACGGGGCGATCAAGATCGGAGTCCCGATTGACTCATACGGCTCGAACTCGGACTGGTCGCTAACCTGGGACTTTTTCGCTAAGACTCACACGTGTCCGGCAGAACTGGCCAAGGTGAACCGCATCATGTGGAAGGACCATGCTATCCTAGTGATATATCAAGGACGGCCAGCGGCGGCACCGTGCCATCAGTGCGCCGGCATTGCCCACCAAGCTTCAGCATGCACCAAACCAAGAGAGCAATGGATCACGGAGTCAACGCTAGTCGTCATGGACGAAACGATCAATAGTATCACGACAGCACGCCGAGGTTGGACAACGACGGCGGATGCGAAAGCCCGCCTTCTGCAGCTCGGAGCTTACCCCCAGAGCGAACGCGCAACCGCCGGCCCGGACGGAGCTGTCAGCGGAGCTACCACAGGACCCGACGCGGAGAAGGACAACGAACTGACAGCCGACAAGGAGACGCAGACCGACACCGTTCAAGAGACCACAGATGTGAATCAACACTTGCCAGAAGCCCCAGCCACGGCCCCAGTCAAGCAAACGGAGACCACGACGCCAGCCAAGCCAACGGAGAATAAGAAGCCAGTCAACCACACGGAAAATACGACGACCGTTGCCGATGCAGCGCCGACCTTACGCACGTTTACGGCGTCGAACCCAGATTCACAAACGCGCTGAACGCAGCTATTCGGGACGTCTCGTGGAAGCCAGTCCAGGAGCTCTTGAACACACTGGAGCAACAGGCAGTCGACTCTGCCCTCCGCTGCTGAGGGCACCGCGGAGGATACCAGCCGGCAGCTCACGCCCACGACACGACCAGACCAAACCCCCACGCCCAACCATCCTAACCCAAGCACGACACCAAATGCCTGGATCACCAAGTTTTATGAAGAGACCCCGACTAAACGCCGTTCTTCCGACTCCGTCTAGCCCCGAGATAGCGCCACCTGTATTTTGACCCAGAACACTCACGGCTTTAACCCTTTTGGTCGAAATTGGGCTAAAACCTAGCATATTGCTATGCATAACAAAACAAGGTGGGCTACGAACCTCCATTCAAATGCAAATTACACAACTATAAGAAACGACAGGTAACATCTGATAGTTGCATCGTGTCCGCAACATTTATGTGCATCTGTAACATATGCAATATCATGTCTGAGAGGTATATTTTATCAATTTATACGGTTATATGGCACTCTATACTGACATTTCGAACTGTATCATCTAATATATTCGCCCTATGAACTTATAAGTGGTACTATTGTATAGAGCACACAATTTTGATAATTTATGGAGGGTTTAGTTGCCTTCAATAGTTTATAGTTGCTCTGTATAAGATCTCAAGTGATATCGCTAGGAATATTGCCCAATGGCATCGCTTCGGTTTAAACCTAGCGTTTTGCTATGTTTTGCAAATTTGTCCCAATAATTGATACAAATAATCTATAAATTGTTGGGGCAAAACCTAGCAATATGCTATGTTTTACAAGAACCCGAGCCATAACATTAGGAATTTCTTACATTAGGAAATGTATCAGGAACAAAAGGGTTAAGGACGCAAATCGACCGGCATGGTCTGCGTCGTGGAAGGAAAAAATTGACCGTACTAACATCGAATTCATTCTAGCCCAGGAGACGCACGTCGGCTTGCTACACGAAGCCGGCCGGCTCCACGCCCAGTGGGCAGCAGGGTGGGGTCTACGACTCGACACTGAACGACCACTGGCGTTCTTCAGTACATCGAGCACCAAAGCAGCGGGAGTCGCCATCTTCCTCCGACCGAGCCAGCAAGGACGATTCCAACTGAAACCCCTCACAGGGCTCGACGGGCGCGCGATTGCCATCACATCCCAGGAGCTCACCATCGTAAACGTCTATGCACCCAACGATGCAGCCAGCCGGGAAACCTTCTATCATGCACTCAGTGAACAGCTCAAGAACAGCCCGACGCTCCTCCTTGCCCGAGACTTCAACTGCGTGTTGGGGCCCCTGCGTGACCGAGTGACGACGCATCCCATCGAACAACCGCCACCGAGAGCCAAGCATTGATATCCCTCGTCTCGGGCCGCGACCTTCTCGATGTGCACGAGTTATTTACAAGCTCGCTCCGGCAGACCACCCTCCTCACTTATCAACAAGGAAACATCGGTGCCCGGCTGGACCGCTGCTACATCAGCCGCCGCTTGAGTGCATGGGCCGTCGCGGACGACCCAGTGCCGCCGAAGGTGCCCACCGACCATCTGGGATATGCGGTGTTCCTTCGGGACCCACGCATAGGAGCCATATAGCGACCGCTTCCACCACTCATTTACCCAATCCGAGGACGGGACCTAGATGCGATTCAAGATCGGATAGCGGAGGGTCTCGAGCGGGTACTGACGGCCAAAGCCGTGGAGACGCGGCCGTGGGAGCTTAGGCTTTTCCAGATCAGCGACGCTCTCCGCGAAGTTGCACGTACTGAGAGACGGCTGGCGAAGCTGGCGTTAAAGAAATGGGAACGCCGCTGCCGAGAAAAACTCAAGACCAGAGAAGACGTGATACGATATGAACACGAGAGATTGATCCGAAGAACGAACCTCCGCCGAGGTACACACTTACACGCGTCAACGGACCCCACGGTTGCTATCTTTGATCGCCTAAACCGGCATGACCCCATCGTCATCACCACACTCAATGGACCCATGAGTTGCTCAATCAGCGATCGCATGGCGACCGCCTGGACGCCGATGATGACCAAGACGCACGCGACCTGCGACTTGCTCGACTTGGCAGAGCCATTTTTTGTCATTCCCGCGAACCATTGCGTGACACCACACGGTAACGACACACTCATGGCCGTTATCACAGCCGAGGAAGTGGAGACCGCCTGTAAGATGCTGGGGTCGCACAAGGCCAGCGGTACTGACCGGCTCAACAACGATTTCTACCGAGACTGGGCGGCTCTTGTGGCGCCAGTCCTCTGCGTGGAATTCAACCGAATCCTGTCAGGCGGCCCCATGCCGAAGTCGTTCCGCTGCCGAAGGCCGGAGACGCAACCGATGCGCTCAACTACAGACCCATCGCTCTCCTTCAGTCCAGCTACAAGATACTGACCAAGATCCTAGCGGGCCGACTGCAAACCAGCCTGGGCCGCATCATCAATGCAGATCAAAACGGGTTCGTCCGAGGGCGCGAGATGGCCAACAACATCTACCTCATGCAGGCGTTGTTAGCGCAGCCAGTTCGGAACGAGCAGACGGACCCGGCAGTGATTCTCTTGGACTTCAAGAAGGCTTATGACTCGCTCGACCGGCCATTCCTCCTCCACTCGTTGCTTGCCTTTGGATATTTATCGCAGTTTATTAACCTTGTAGGCCGCCTGCACCACAACACAACAGCAAGGTTCCTCGCGAACGGAGACCTCTCCCAGGAAGTGCAAGTCAACAAAGGCATTCGACAGGGTTGCCCATTGGCGCCGCTGCTTTTCCTGCTCGCAGCGGAGACACTCAAGTACGCCATCAGCCAGACGCCAGGAGTAGAAGGGATGATCCTCTACAGCGAAGGTCGGGTATACGCTCACTCCTTTTCGGCTTTTGTTGACGACTCCGTCGTCTTTCTACGGAACACCAGCATGCTACCAGCAATCGAAACCACGTTGGAGAAGTTTGGGCAAGTATCGGGACTCAAGGTGCAACCCCAAAAAAGCCATGTACTACTCCCCGGAGTACTCGACCCGGCGCCCCAAGCAGGTAGTTTCCCAACGGTCGCCCGTGGGGTCACAGTGCCATATCTCGGTACGGAAGTAGGCCTCCAAGCACCCACCAGAGACTAACTGGAGGAAACGGTTGGCGAAATTGAAGACGCGCCTTGGGCTGGCCAGTCAACTGGTGACCAATCTGACGGACAGGGTGAAGGTATTGAACACAATCGGGCTACCGACGCTCCTGTTTGCAGCCAAGTATGAGACACCCTCCCCAGCCATTCTGAAAGAGATTGACGAGCTCTGGCGCCGATACCTGCGGCAAGGTACCATCACTTCCACCAGTCTCAGAGCCCACAAAATCACGCCCCACATTCTGACGTTGCCACCAGACGAACTCGGGATGGGACTGAAGAATGTACGCGAACAGATCATCGACCAAGCCGCGCACACCATTCTCAGCTGGAACTCGCGTTCCCAGGATAAATATTGGGGGGCCTTTGCAGCCATCCTGCGAGCCGCGCTCCCGAAGTCAGTCGGCCTCTTGAACAATTACCCGTCTTTCAGTGCCTCCACCAACTCCCTGCTGTGGACGGGAACGAAAACGGCCTGGCATTTGGGCTGGCTACGAGTTAACTCAAGCCTGGCTACGCGGTATCCGCCCCCAGACTACCTAGCAGCAGACCGAGCCGATGCTGTCAACGAAGCACTGAAGCATGGCTGTACCTGGCAGTGGGAAACAACAACGCACGGCCGACTCACGCTGCAACCCAGGACCTACGACCGTTGGAAGCAGACAGCAAAAGCGATGTACGCGTCGACACCACATGAAATACGGTCCTTTTGGGCGACCTTTCCGTGGTACGACAACGTCTGGATCGTTGATGAAGCCGGACGGCCGCTCCTCAAGCGAGACTTCCCAGCAATCTCCCTCCAGCAGTTGGCGGCGCTTGAACTCCGCTCCGACTCGGCGGGCTCTTTCACGTTCCGAAACCCCACTTCAAAGGACTCATTCCACTTACGACCATCGCAACGAAGCCAACTCCAGCGCTGGCTGCTGGTGATCCTCTACAGCTCGGGTTTCGACGACGATGATCCCGGCAGCTGGGAACCGAACAGAGTCTACAGCGTCAACGGACACGTGCTCTTCGACCACTACGAATGGAGAATCTCCGAACCGATGGCTCCGGACTCGGACAAGACACTGGAAGGCGCGCCGTTAAGCGAAAAGTGGACGACAATTCCTCCAACGCTAACGACGAACGGAAGAATCACGGCCACGATTTCCGGATGGAGAAGAGCGGTGACGTTCTGCGCGGGATTCGGCACAGAGCAGGCACGGGAGGACTATGAGGCATTTGACAACGGTCAGGAAGGACGAGTTATTCTCGCTGGCCATCCAGCGATCCATCACGGCCCAACCCTGCTCCAGCCGAAGAAGACACACAAAGCAGACCCGCGCAGGCCCGACTTAAGGTCTGGACTCAAGGACACCCACCAAGGCCAAATGCGTGAGCCCAGCAGTTAACCGCACTCGCCGGCCGGCTTGGCTCCGCGCTTGCTCGCGATCAAAGACTCCATGAAGCCCTCCGAGAACACTCGCTCCCCAGTTTGCTCCGGCAGCCCCAAGGAATATCGGACTACCAGACGGCCTTCATGCACAGACTCGTGCTGGGGGCTCTCAACTTGCGCGGACTTCACGGCGAGCGGCTCAGCTGTCCGCACACCTGTTGCAAGGCTACGTCGGCACCGTTGACGATCACCCACATCTTCTGGGACTGCCCAGTTGCAGGTAAGACGTGGACGCTACTCTGGGAGCGGTGGGCACGAAGTAAGGTGCAGGATAAGAGCTTTAAGCCCACACTTAGAGATAGCTTAGGCAGCGCAGTCCCCGTGCTCGCGATCACCATCCGAAATGAACTCACCGTATCGACTGGTGATCAGCAGCGATTTCCAGCAGCTGCGGCACTGATCTAGCGAGTGATTCAACATACAGTGCCCCACCAGCTCTAGGCTTCACCGGAACTGCGGCCTTCCAGGACCAACAAAGACCACCACAAGGAATCGCAGCGTCAATACTCCAGGTCGTGGACACGCAGACACGCAGCCTCGCAGCACAACTTCGTCAACGATCAAAGGCGCTCGGCCCAACTCTGGGGCGCATAGCGGACGCCTTGCAGACAGAGACTACTTTGCTGCCGAGGGACACGACGGAGATCCGACTCTATTACGACGGTGGAGCAAGAGGGAACCCAGGTATCAGTGAAGCTGGGAGCATTCTGATCGTTCGAGAACCCGGCTCGCAATGGGACATCGCCTGGCGGGCAGCCATCTACGTGGGCGAAGGGCACACGAACAATGAAGCGGAACACGTAGGAGCTGCGGCTGGACTCAGAGAATGCGAGCAACGATATGCTGGGCGAGCCGTCACGGTGCAAATTATCGGGGACAGTGAACTCGTCACACGGCAATTGCAACACAGAG
>JAADVR010001039.1:0-10467 GCA_023335855.1 Pythium scleroteichum
CTCGCGTCCGCGCTCTCGGCCGTCGCGACGCTCTGCCAGCAGATGAAGGACTCCAAGACCGTCTGCACTCGCGCCTACGAGCGCCTGCGCGACATCCTCGACGAGCTCCAGAAGCTGCGCCGCACCCACCAGCCGCTGCCGGCGCCACACAAGATCGACACGCTCGCGCGCCTGCTGCACACGTTCTTGGCGTTTCTGCAAAAGTACGTGGACATGTCGCTCGTGTACCGGCTGATGAAGTCAAGAGCATGATGGACGAGCTGCAGCGCATCCACGAGGAGATCGACGCGCTGGTGGCGCTGCTGAACGTGTCGACGGCGCGCGTGGTGGTGGAGTGGCGGCAGCAGTGGGAGCAGGACTGCGCGCTGCAGATGCAGGTGCTGATGGCGCTGGTGGACAGCAGCGCGAGCGTACTGAGCGAGGTGCGCGACGCGCGCGCGGGTGGAGGCGCTGACGGTGCTCAAGTTCGAGTTCGAGCAGCGCGCGAGCGAGCGCAGCGGCGAGATGCTGGCGCTGCTCAAGAGGCTGTACACGCAGATCGTGCGCGTGTCCAAGGCCGAGGTGCCGTCGGTGCCGTCGTGGTTCATCCCGAGCGACGACGTAGTGTACGAGTCGCATCCGTTCGCGCAGGGGTCTTTCGGCGCGGTGCACTTTGGTCGGTGAAACTCTGGCGCGCGCGTGGTGGTCAAGACGCTGCTGGTGGACGACCTCGTGGGCAGTGGCAACCGCACGACGCAGAGCCGCATCCTGGGCGAGATCGACATCTGGTACCGCCTGCACCACCCGAACGTGATCAAGATGTTTGGAGCGTGCCACGTGTCGTCGCCGCCGTTCGTCGTGTGCGAAGAGGCTGGGAACGGGAACATGGCGGAGTATCTGGGTCAATCTCCACAGCACCAGTCGCAGATGTGGCGTCTGCTGTACCAGGCGGCGTTGGGTCTGGAGTATTGCACAAGAGCCGCGTGGTGCACGGCGATCTGAAGCTGAACAATATTCTGGTGGGTTCCGACGGCGCAGCGCGGCTGGCGGACTTTGGTTTGAGCTCGGTGCGGTCGTCGTCGGCGACATCGTCGTTGTCAGCAATGAGACGGCCAAGCACCTATGAGCCCAAGCAGAATGCAGGAGCGCTGCGGTGGCGCGCGCCAGAGTGTCTGAAAGGGAGGCCCAAGTTTGCGTCGGACGTGTACTCGTTGGGGATGTGTATCATCGAGGCGGCGACGAGCGAGCCTCCGTTCGTGACGGTGCCGGACAGTATCGTGTTTGAGTTGTTGAGTCGTGGCGAGATACCGAATCAACCTGATGAACTGGACGATGAGGCTTGGGAGTTGGTGGTGTCGATGACGAAGCCACAGACGAGTGAGCGATGCAAGATAGCACATGTGATCCACCGGTTGAAGACTCTCGCGAACATTGAAGACGGTCTGCATCAGATGAAGAAATTTAAATCGAGGGCGAGCGAAGCAAGTACCGCATCACTTAATTCCCATGGTTCGACTGTGAGTGACCAATCCCTCGACCTCGATGACCTTCACACAATCGAGGTACTAGGCGATGCAGTGTCCGATATGACTTTAACGTCGATGCCGAGCAACTCAATGGTGCAAAGACTAAATGAGGAATCAACATCGGACCTCGTGAGTTATCTACGACGGGGCGAGGCGAGGGACTTGAAAACTACCCTGCAGTGGTTGTATCGGCACTCTTATTACAACGCTCAACGCGCGCAGATCAAGCGCTCCGGAGGAATCGACGCTTTGCTTCAACTAGCGAACAGCCCATCTATCGATTACTACGAGCAATTGTACACACACGGGGTGTTGAATTACTTCCACGATTCACCGGATGTGATTTCCCCTGCAGAACTCGACGTAGCCGCCGCCAGAGACCGCGACCCTACGAATGCCGACTATCGGAGTCTTTTTGACATGCTCCAACCAACGATGACGGATGCCGAGCGGACGGAAGCAGTTGAAATTATCACGATTCTTCTCACCGTCAAGCCTGAGACCCACTTGATCGCGGCATTGGCTCCCGATGTTGCGTCTCTCATCTGCTCCACCGACGAGTGGTTGTCCTTTGCCGCCACAAGATGTGTTTGCACGTTCGCTGTCTTTTCTCCGTCCACGATTCCCCTGCTTGTGGACGGTCAAATCATCCCCTCATTGCTCAAGCTCATTTGCAGTGGTACGCAACGCCAGGGCGAAATTGCCTCCTGGGCTCTCGGGCACATTTCGAACGGGAACCCTACTCTCCAGCGCCAAGTCGCACGGATGGGCGGTGTCGACTTACTCATCGAGTACCTCCGCTCAGGCGCCGGTGAGCAGAGCTGTCGGCGTGTATCTCGCTTTGCCATCTCGCGTCCGATTGCCGGCCCAATGCTGTTGAGATAGTACGAGTTGGTGGAGTCAACGTTCTTGTCGAACTATTACGAACAGGAGATGATGAAGAGCCTTCTGAAGCGGCCCGAGCGTTGGCCGTTGTGATGCATGTCTACCCCGAGGTTCAGGAGTTCGTAAGCAAGAGTGGAGCTATCGCGCCCCTGATCTCCCTTGCGGAACACGGCTCCGTGTCGGAGTCAACGCACGCAGCGCTCGCGTTAGGCTATTTGGCCAACGCGAGCGACGCGGTCCGCTTGGCAACCGCGTCGCTAGGTGCACTCGAAGCCTTGCTCGGAGTTGCGCGTCGTGCCCAGCTTCCCTTACAGCTGCGACATGCTCTGGTGGCGTTAGAAGTGCTAGCACGGAGGCGCTCGAACGCAGAGAGACTTGATCAGCTAGGAGCCAGACAGGTGATGTAGAAAATCATCCGCGATGGTCCCGGGAGCGAGAGATCGAAAGCGCAGCTTGTTCTGACGCAGCTGAGCAAAGATCCCGTTAGCCAGCAGACACCATCAACTAACTCGGTGGTTTCCGATTGTTCGAGCCCCATCAATGAGCGCACCGCTTTCGATGACTTGCTGATGGCGATTCGGACCGGTGACGCGGAACGCAAGAAACTCGCACTGATGTGGCTCTATCGTTCCTCGTCTCACGCTTTGGGTATGTCAAGGCTTCGCGAGAGTGGCATGGTTGAGCTTCTTTCAAACGTCATCTCGAATGTCTCCTCCGAAGCCAATGTCCACCGACTGTACGCGTTGGGCACCTTGTACCGCTTACGAATCTTCACAACACTGGTCGAAGAGTCCGACTATGCGCGCCTCCAGAGCTTCTTCAAAATACCGACGCTCAACGATCTTCGCTTCCTGTACCAATCAACAGACCCTGTGCGGTCGGTGGACGAGCGTCTCGAAGCAATCGAGATGGTCACGTGCACATTGATCGCTTTCGATGAGGACCTCGGCTTGTTGGACTTTTTAACACGGCTTCTCGTGGAGGCGCAAAGCCCGAACCCCCTCCTTGGCGCAGTGGCCTGTGAGGCTGTGGCCAGACTCACCTCGAAACTGCCCGAAAGCTGCTCATTCATGGTAGAATGTGGCGTGCTGCATCCGCTGATCCGGTGTCTGACCTTTGGTGGCTCGCACTCACGCGCCCAGCAATTCGCTTCTGAAGCACTGAAGTTCGTTGCCAAGAGTGATCCATCCAATCAGTCTCGAGTTGGTCTGGCAGGTGCAGTGGCGCCGCTGGTCCGGCTTGTCCATCTTGGCACTCGCGACCTCAAGTGCCGAGCTGCAGAAGCACTCGTCAGTATCGCAGACAAGCACGTCGCGAACCAAGACATGATAGTCCGCGCGGGTTCGATCGGGCCGCTCATGGATATGCTGCGTACTGAAGACGACAGCACAGTGGTCATGACCGGAGCTCTTGTGCTGACAGCACTTAGCAACAAGAACGAGACCGCCGCATATGCTGTTGTGTCTCTTGGTGTTGTGCCCGTGCTGCTTGACGTCGCGCGTCGAGAGACTGCCGAGCTTGCTCGACTGGCTGCGTTAAGGGCTTTGGAGCAGTTGAGCCTCCGCGCGAACACAAGTAATTCCTAGTTCAACTGGGAGTTCGAGACGCGATGGTGGAGCTGATTCCGCGGGTGACTGGTGACGTGCGCGCATGTATCGAAAGAATCCACACCGCACTGCACGTGTAAATGATGCTGATTCAATCAACTCTGATTCAATCCGAGTTATTGCTGAATTGGCGAACACTGGTCGAAGCTGCCTCTTGCAGGAGCAGCTCAATTTTTTCTAATCATATTCAAATTAGCTGGGTAAGAGCAGCTCAAGATGTGCCACATCCTCCTCTCTCACATTGCGTTGCATGCAGCGCAGGCGGACGAGCTCGCTCTTTGTCCCCAATCTTCAGTTAATTGCAGACGTGGACTATTACCGGCGGTTTGAGGGTTGTAAACATGCTTCCAGTCGCGCTAACAGCAATAAACTAAACTAAACTAAACTAAAGATATCGGCCCGCGAAGACTCACTGATTGCCTGTTAAAGAGATCATGCTGTGGTACCACCTACGTAGATGCCGGTGCAAAGATGCCGCGTTATTAGAGCGAGCAAAACGATGGCCAGAACAGTGCATCGCTCAGGGGGCCAGTGTCAGGTCGAGGCTGCCGCGGAGGTGATGGGCTCGCTAGCGGCAAACAACAAACCCAATCAGCTTGCTGTCGCGGAAGCCGTAGGTATCAGTGTACTCGTTGGGCTCTTGCGGACAGATGTCGGGGAGCAAAAGATGAGCTCGTCGACAACACAAGCCTCGCTTCACGATGCGACCCCAACAAAGAGGCGATCTTGAATGCTGGTGCGATGGTTTCACTTGTCAAGATGCTAACGCAAGGCACCCCAGACGACCGGTCGGCTGCAGCGTATACGCTCGCCATTGGCGCCATTGCATCACTGGTCTGTTGAGCCGCAGCATCGACAACTAGATGAACGAGTCTGCCCATGCGCTGGCGGCGATTGCTCAGGACAATGCCAGTCGATCCGACATAATCGTCGCGGCTGGCGCGATCCGTCCTCTGCTCAGGTTCGTACAAAGCCATGCCAGCCACGACGCTGCGCAAGCCGCCGAGACTCTCATGTGGATATGTAACAACAGCACGCTCGCTGTCAACGCCGTCGTACCAGCCGGTGGCGTCCAGATGCTTGTCGACGCCATGCGCCGCACCAAAGCACGAGCGGGTCCGGGGCGCCGCGGCCTACGCGCTGGGGACGCTGAGCACCCACGCATGGGCGCGACCAGAACTAGTGCGCTTGGGCGTGCGGAGTGCCATGTGCGAGCTCTCGCGCTCGGCCAGCAGCCTCGTGGCGCGCACCGTCGTCCACCCCCTCGAGTGATCTCGGGATTTCGACGCGCGAACCAGAACTCAGCATCTCAGTAATATATCTCAATATCTACAAGACCTGCACTCACAAACGATGATGTCATTGACGACAGTGGCACGCTATAGTGGGGGAGCTTCTCAACGGGTCAATCCACTCGCGCCACACCCTAAAGCACCCACTTCAAGAGAGAGACGCTCATCTCTCGCTGCAGGATACATCACGCAGCGGCCACCGACATGACGACGAGGCACTTCGCTCCCACTTCCCATTCATCATTCTCCACTGCACGCGCGCAGCAGCCGTAGCCAAGCAGCAGAGATGGGGGATCGCACTCGATAGGTTGACTCAAAGCAGTCGCGCGAACGTGCTGGCACTTTCCAAACTGGGGGCTCATCAACTGTTCGCAGATACCGCAAGGAAAGGGGGAGATCACCTGAAGTTCGTCGCAAAGCGGATTCTCGGTCGACTGAGACCCAAGCCCAAGTGGAGGTACTCGGCGTACGGCGACTTCTATGGGAACGACCTCGCGTCGGTCTTGAGGCTCTCGTCGGTCGGCGCCAAGTTGAAGCTCTTGGGCGCCACGGCCGGCGCCGTGAACTGACGATGAAACATGATATCTCGGTAAGAATGTGCTGTTGAACGCCACGACTGTGTAGCCCCTGCAGTCTGCTGACAGTTGCGCGGCTGGCGCTAGTGCTTGTGGCGTCTAGCGGTTTAATTAGGGTGGCTTGTCGCCTGCCGGACACTCATAAGCATCCCCCAGTCTCCATCGCCAGCTTCGAGGTGAGAAAGAGAACTGTACCAATGCATAGTTAGAACCGTACCCAACCTAACTGTTAATAAAGCAATGCGTATGGAGGTTTGTATTGGCATAACCAGCTCAAGTAATTTGCTGTTGACGTGACCATCACTCTGCCCCCCCACCGAGGTGCCGAGCTCGACAGACTCCTTATTCTCCAATTTGCCTGCTCCATGGTGACCACCTTGGTCCCATTTCGCATGGGAGCCATCTAATGGCTCCCGGCGTGGTGTCTCCGGACCCATGGAGGAGCTAAGTCAACGGGGGGTGCGGTTCTCATGTTTTGCAGTGACTGACCTCTACGAATGCTGTCCCTAGACGCAAGTCTTGAGCGACCAGTGGCGATCTCTCGCTGCCTCGACTTCTAGTCGACAGCGCGGGCGGGACCGACTTCGAGTGGATCCCGTGAGAGCAGACCGCACGCTCGGTTGGCCACGCGGAGACTAGTCGACTCGGGTCTCTCGAGTGGCCTGGGCCCGGGCGCGCGGCAAACCGACTGCTCCCGCCCGCGCGACCAAGAACCGAGCGAGCGACGGTCGAGCAGACCGGGCCGCTGGGGTGACCGCGCGACGACTAGTCGAGTCGGGTCTGTCGCTGCGACGCCAACATACCAGCGGCCTAGGCACTCGGGCCGTCGCTCGACCAAGAGCGTGTTTTTCAACACGACCCTATCTCAAAGAACCTCTGATCACGCTTGGACTCAATACACAAACGCCTTTGGTTTCAATGCAAGCATCTTTTCCTTTGCCGCTGATTCTTTCGGTGCACTTTCTGGTTTGTTACGCGAAGGTCGTCCGAAGGTGGACCGACCGTCGCTTTATTCCAATTATTTCCCGTAACAATGAGCAAACCCGTAAATAATTTGAAATTTCGAACGATTCTTGCAGCACGAGGTGGACCAAGGCGGCGGCAGCGGCCGCGGAAGCGCTTACAGTCTTTGCCCAACGCAACGGGTTCTCTCAACCTCTGTAGTCCAGTGCAGAGCAATTCCCAGCTCGTTGAGCGCGGAGTGGGTGCCTCTCGGCGCCATCGCCCTCGACAACTCCAAGATCGTGATAGCCTTTGTTCTGCGCGGGGGAGTCGTGCCCCTCACCAATATGATGCGTGGAGACGACTTTGCCGAGGCGATGACCGCGCGTTGGCTTGCGTGAGTGTTGTCGCAGCCGCGAGGGCGGCCGAGCAGAAAGGTGGGGTGGCGGCGATTTGTCAGCATGATCGAGCGCGGACTGCTCACTGAAACCGCGGAGTGTACAGTCGCGACTGCCTTCGCGTCACTGAGCAAGGATCCGTGGACAACGTAGGAGCTGATCCGACAGGGCGTGCCAGAAGTCTCGCACGGTATGCACAGCGAGGCGAGAGCGCCGGATGTGGTCCAGTTGCTGAGAGAGAGAGAGAG
This sequence comes from Pythium scleroteichum, assembly GCA_023335855.1. Taxonomy (NCBI): domain Eukaryota; phylum Oomycota; class Peronosporomycetes; order Pythiales; family Pythiaceae; genus Pythium; species Pythium scleroteichum. The sequence goes on from JAADVR010001039.1 coordinate 7,453, forward strand.
GCGCTATAGGCGTTGGGCTGATCAGAACAACAGATCACACAAGGATAAACGGTCAACACGGCAGCTTTGTTCAGTGGAACATTATCAAAGAGCCGAAGAGCCGCGTAGCAGAAGCGTGCACGTCGCCTGTCGTTCGCGCCATGAGCTCCACCGCCGCGTCTACCACTCCCATTTGGAGCAGCGCTGGCTTGGTACTCGTGCGGAGGCTCAACTGCTCCAATGTCATTAACACCGCTAGCTGGGATAGCTCTTCTGTCGCTCGACGTGCCACATCGAGTAGCACAGACACAGCGCCGAGAGAGACAACAGCGTAGGCGGTGGTCTCGCTCTTGTTGCAAAAACTTCTTAACACAATTGCTCCTGTCACGATCAGCGTGACGTCGTTCGATCGTACCATGTCCATCAGCGGGCCGATCGAGCCCGCGTAGGCGATCATATCCTGGTTCTCGGCGTGCTTGTCTGCGAGACTGTTGAGCGCTTCTGCAGCCCTGCACTTGGTATCGCGAGTGCCTCGGTGCACGAGCCCGACAAGCGGCGCGACGGCACCGGCCTGGGCAACTCGAGACTGATTGGCCAGAGTACTCTGGGCGATGTATCTCAAGGCTTCTGACGCACACTGGTGGACTCGCGAGTCGCCGACCGTTAGACAACGAACCAGCAGTGGGAGGACACCCGCTTGAATCATGAATGAACAGCTATCCGGCAGCAATGTGGCGAACCTGGCCAAAGCCTCGCAAACTGCCGCACCGAGAAGGGGGTTCGGGCTCTGCACTTCCAACAGAAGCCGCTTCAAGAAGTCCGAGAGGCAAAGGTCTCCGTTGATTGCGGTCACGTTGCACGTGAGCATCTCGATGGCCTCGAGGCGCTCGTCTACCGACCGCACCGGGTCTGTCGATTGGTAAAGGGATTCAAGATCATCAAGCGTCGGATACTCGATGAGGCTAACAAGGCGCGCATAGATAGATTCGTCCACTAGTGTTGTGAACGTCACCATACGGTACAAAATGCCCAGCGCATAGAGTCGGTGGGTTTTGGGCTCGGTCGAGACACTTGATATGATGGTTGAAAGCAGGTTGACCACGCCACTCTCTCGTAGCCTCGACTCGTCGAATGTGCGAGGCGAGGATCGGTAGAGCCAAGCCAGGGCGAGCTTCTTCCGTTCCGGGCCACCCACTCGGATCACCGTCAACAAGACATCGAAGGTAGTGCGCTCATCAATTGGGCCTTGGTAACCAGAAACCTTAGACTTGGTAGAGGGGATCCTTTGGCCGCCGCTATCGCCACTCAGGCGCGTGAGAAGTAGCTGGGCTGTTCGTTTCACATTGTCAGGGCCGTCTCGAATGACTCTCGCCAACACCTGTCTAGCACCGAGCTGATCCAACGTCTGTGCGTTGGAACGTGTCCGCGACAGAGCCTCTAAAGCCTCCACCGTACACAGCAACTGGACGTCAAGTTGGGTATCACGTGCAATGCCGAGCAAGAGTTCGAGCACACCGAGCGACGCGATCGCCACACGGATGGCGTCGCTTGCGTGAGCCATGTAACACAACGCAAGCGCTGCGTGCGTCGACTCCGACACTGAGCCGCGTCGGACGAGAGCAACTAACGGACTGATAGCTCTACTCCTGCATATTAGGTTTTGGTAGTCAGGGTGACCTTGCATCAGAATGGCCAGTGTCCGTGCGGCTTCAGAAGGCTCTTCGTCGCTTCCCGATTGCACGAGGTCGACAAGAAGGCTGACTCCACCAGCTTGAGCGATCGCATCGGCATTGGACGGGCACTTACAAGCCAGAAAGAACAGCGACGTGCACGCCGACATCTTCTGCTCACCGACACCAGAGCGCAAATACTCAATGAGGAAGTCAATACCGCCCAGCTCTGCAACTTGGCGCTGGAGTGCGAGATTGCCGTTAGCCACATGCCCGAGCGTCCAGGAAGCGACCTCCCCTTGCCGTTGTGTTCCACTGTGGATGAGCTTGAGCAACGAAGGAATTATTTGACGATTGACAATCTGGGGAATCGTGGTCGGTGAGTCAAAGGCAAAAGTGCAGACACATCTTGTGGCGGCAAAGGACAGCCACTCGTCGGCTGAGCACGAGTGACGCCACATGGGGCGCCAGTGAATCGACGCCATGGATCTTGGGTTTGACGGCAAGAAGAATTGTGATAATTTCTACAGCTTCGGTCCGCTGAGCATCTGTCTGTGTTGGTTGAAGCCTGTTGAGAAGATCCATACGATCAACGCTCGTCGGATCTCTCACTCTGGCAGCGGCTGCGTCCAGATCAGCAGACGAGATCACATCTGGAGTACTATAAAAGTGGTTCAATAGCCCGTTTGCGTAGAGTTGATCGTAGTAGTCCATGGAAGGGCCATTCGCGAGCTGAAGTAGTGCGTCGACGCCTCCCCAGCTAATGATCTGCGCACGCTGAGTGTTGTAATACGAGTGACGAAACAACCATCGGAGGGCAGTCTTCAACTCTGTCGATTCTCCGCGTCGAAGAGTGCTCACCAACTCGGATATTGGCGACTCTTCACCCAGGCATCTCTTTGTCGAGTCGCTTGAGAGCGACATTGATGCGACGACAGATTCGATCTCGCTGATCAAGGACTCCGGTGCTTCAATAGTGACATTCTCGGAAGATCGGGCGCTAACAGTTGAACCAGAAGATGTAAAGGAGGTTGTACTAGCTTCGCTCCTCTCGGTCGCACCGCTCATCTTCCGTTGCGAGTCTTCTTCACACCTGGATAGGGACTTCAAAGAAGCAATAACGTACTCCAGGTCACAACGCTCGCTTGCTTGTTGCTTCGTCATCGACACCACCAACTCCCACGCCTCGTCGTCCAGTTCATCAGGTTGATTCGGTATCTCGCCACGACTCAACAACTCAAACACGATACTGTCCGGCACCGTCACGAACGGAGGCTCGGTCGTCGCCGCCTCGATGATACACATCCCCAACGAGTACACGTCCGACGCAAACTTGGGCCTCCCTTTCAGACACTCTGGCGCGCGC
>JAADVR010001040.1:0-10455 GCA_023335855.1 Pythium scleroteichum
AGGTTAAAAGCAAGGTGTTCTTAATTCGATTGCGGCTCAACGACTGGTCATTGGCTAGACCTTAAACCAGATTCGGAATCAGCGTACAAAGACGAATCCAACGGTATTTTTGGTTCGAAGATTGGATCAAAGCCGGATTTCATCTGAATTTGAACACCTCCCGAAAACGTCGATTTTGGTCTGGTTGACTCGCGAATTGATTGTTAAAACCGTAACCCCTTTATTTATTGATGGAAGAAAACATAAAAGAGCCAGATTCATTGATCAGAAGAACCCTCGCATTTAACCGAGAACATCTTCATGTTATTATTAGCATAGAACCTGTTCTTGGAGACCTTTTCGAAATCACGTCATAATATGTCAATTTGAAAATACCGAAATTACAGAAAGCTCTCATTTTCACCTCTTCCCACAAACTAGAACGACTAGAAGCGCCTGATCATTTCATACACAAATCACACAATCACGCGGCCCTCCTTCAAAGTACGGCTTTTAAAATCAGGAAAAATCGTGAGGAACATCCGCGGGTTACACTTCGCTTCCGTTTTAGAGGGGCTTCGCCCAAATAACCTCCGATTCTGGGGGCTTTACGTAAATTGGTCTGTGTCAGACCAATTTTGAACACAGACCATTCATGAACCTGATTAATTAGCATCCCACCTGGCAGCTGGATTCAAGTGCTCATTCCCTACTTGTATGGGGTCGTCTCGATTGTGCTAATCGCTCAAGGCGTCAAGCTAGCTCTGTTTCACACATACACGACTGAGTATCTGCCATATGAAGTCAGGTTCAAACAAAAACACCCCATGTTTCGGTACCTGATGCCGTTCATGGACGTCGTCACCGCGGTCTCCGGCTCTTCACGCTCGGTCATCACGTTCAAAGGCTCGCTGGTCGTACTCTCGGACCAATGGATGACGCACTGGCTCTTCATGTGGCTCGCCATGCTGGACGCCGTCGTCAATATTCGCGAGACGTATTGGCTTTACCAGACCTCGTCAGCGCTGCTGATCGTTCGAATAACCTTCGACGGCATCGTGTACCAGCTCATGGCCATCACCAAGTTCACGTGGATCATGTGCCTCGTGCAGACTGTTTTCCAGTTTGTGCTCAAGATGGCCGCTCGCTGCCTTCGCTCGATCAGGGTGATCAACGCCACGACACGCGAGAAGATCGAGTGGAACATCGACGGGATGGCCATGTTCCTCAGCTATCGGGTCTACTACTTCATGCCCACGCTCATCACGGTCTTCTTGCTCCTCGTCCGCGGCGAAGTCTCGTTCATGAAGCGCGCAGTGCCTTTTAAAGTCGGTGCCTACGGCGGTCCCATCGACATCTGTCGTTCCGCGCTCTCCTCAGAGGCGCCGCGTCGAACACGAAGACACTTGATGGGTAGATGAAAGGATCCAGAGTGAGCTCTGGATCCGCGGTCTCTTTTCTCTGAGCTTTAGACTACGTTTTAGACCGCGGTACTAGTATACAAACAAGCAGTATGAAGTTGGACCTCTCGTCCGGGATGGTGATCCATCCTGTAGACCGCGGCACGTGCCTGCGATCAGGCCATCTCTGGACCTTGTGTCCAGAGATGCCTTAGTCGCGGGATGCCCTGTCGATGCTTGTCCACGATGGCCGCCGCGAACCACAACATCGCTGGCTATGAGGGAGTGAAGTCGCGTGTGATATCTTCACGCTCTTAGCGCTGCTGACGGCCGTGAGCCAGCTCTTCGGATTCGCACTGCTCTTCACCAAGTACAAGTACGTGGCGAATAACAGCCTCATGCGGTTCCTCCAGAAACGATACCTGATCGCCGGGTGGGACGGCTTCATGGCGGCGGAGATGCTCGGACTCTGTCTGTACGAAGAGGACGTCGTGCTAGATGGTCACGCGTTCACAAAGATGTCGATTGGCTCTCTGCTGCAGTTGCTCTATCTCTCCGGACTAAGTGGATTTGTGCATCTCGCCGGCGATTATATCTTCCATGACAATGGCTTCTCACAAGAACCACGACGTTTTAGTTACTCAATCGCCAAGGCCTTGGAGATGGGACTCTTCGAAGGTACTAAAGGATCGTCCTACAGCAGCTTACCGGCGGCCAGTACGCAGGGAAAGGGAGATTCCAATACCGTAACCAATCTAATCCAATATTTTACGGCAGTAATTGATTGGACCCCCACGTCCAATTGTGCCCCAATATTTTCCCACCCTCTTTTCTCTCGTGGTAGGTCATCGGGCGCGATATTCGGGACTAACCTCGACGGAATCCGTTCGCTAACCCCTTCGAACATCCCCAAACCGCCTCATATCAATGACAAAGAGACTTGTGGCAACTGAGGAGTTCAAAAATTCTTCGTTAGTGCATCTACCACTATAACTCTTTCATACTCCTAGACTTCGACCGAGTCGACGAGCCCTCGATGACTGACTGTGTGTGCCTCTTTCAACGATGATGAACTGGGTGTAAGTCTTCTCGCCTACAGCAAGGTTTCTGCAATGCCCCAACGTGCTATAGGCCGCACCAAATCCGCGGGTAGCCCACGACGGTCATTAAGCGAGGCGTCACAGCCAGACCTTCATCCGGTGCATACATTTTCTCATATAAATAGATCCCACCCACTATTGATGAAAATATTGGCAATAGCCCTATTATTTACTGGGCCAGATTTCAGGCCCCAATCAATATCACAATATACCAAACCCTGCCAATACGGCGAACATCATTAGCATCCCGGTAAATAAATACTCGCCTGAGAAGCCTGAGAAGGCTCCTACGATTCATCCAGCCAGAAATCGGGAGTGGGCGGAAGCCATCTCCAAGAAAAGCATCTTTGAACGGCGGCTGCGGATCGTCAGCGACGGCTATCTGGGCAAGATTCTGTTCATCGACGCAGCGCACTCTGGACAGATCGTCCTGAATCGAGAGACAGGGCAGCGCGAGTACGAGGTCGTCGACGCGCTCACGACCATGTCGATCTTAGATATCAAGTACCTCGTGGGCCGAGACAAAAAAAATTCGCGAGCAGTAGATTTTGGAACAACAACGCTATGAACCGCACAAACTCGCTGTCAACTGCTTCGCGATTGGATTCAACGCCAACAAAATTCGTAGAAACATTCCTTGTCGGTGTGAGACCTGCTGCCTCACAAAGGCGAACATGAGACGCTCACACTGGCTTATCAGTTGGAGAAGACAAGCATCACGGACAACGGCGACTCTACAAACCGTAGGGGTTGATGCGTGCATCATCACAAACCTTCACAATAAAAAAGGCAAGTGTCCTACATTAGTCATTTCGGTAGAAATGGTACTTTTTATGCAGTTCCCTTGAAGGAGTTCGAGGTTACCGACACCTCGAACCCCAAAAAATCGTCGGTAGAAACATGATTATCCATGGATAGGGGGAAAAAGTTCGAGGTTACCGGTTACCGACGGCACTGGAACAGGCCCATTCACGAAATTGGCGGTGGTTACACGGTATGCTCACATCAACTACAACTGTATTCTCTCACCACGTGGCGGACTCGATGAAGCCAAAGAAAAGCTCACACTTCCATAATTTCTGCTTTCGGTTCGCCGTGTCACAGGGGCAGCAGCCAATGAACCGTCTCTTCGTGTTGGCCGTCGATAGCTGTAGCCATCCACCGATGGCGCGAAACATAACGCGTAGATCTTCGCCGCTCATTATTGGTACGGTACTTCACACAACCATACAGATGCCCGCAGCCACATCTTCCTCCTTTCTCAGTCTTCGCTCGTTTAACGACACTATTGAAAACTAGAGGTCTTGTTATAAACATATAGTAATACGATGCAGAAAAATGAGAATTCATCAGCATCAGAGTCATGAGAATTTGTTCACTCAGATAATCTATAAATTATATGGTGTCGTTAAGGACGGGGCGCTTTCCAACAGTCTTCCCTAGAATTTCATTTTCACTTGAAAGGAAGACTGTTTTCAAGTATGTGAGAAAGCAGCTTCTTTGTGGTGGGATCGTCTTCGTTTCAACTCGAAAGGAAAACTGTTTTCAAGTTTCTGGTGGTGGGATCGTCCGCAGCACAATGAAGCTGTTTTTCCTGTATGAGAGATCGACCGACACGCAGACTATACCTGAACCTTTCTCGATACGCCGCTGTAGTTTCTTTTGTGTCGTCGATTCTTCCATGACAGTCGACGGGCATCAACACCCACCTGTGGCATAATGGCTGCGGCCGCGGCCATTATCATTGCGGGTGTGTGGCACCCACAACCCCCGCCAGGCGGATGCTGAATCCGGAGTACTGTAGGCGGGGAGAGCTTCACAGTCTTCCTCAGCTTTGTTTGGCGTGTGGCGTCGCAATGGCCGACATTTCTCATCGTGCTCTCGCTCGTATCGACCACACTTGACAACCATAGACGCGTGAAACCATGGACAACTCACCGCAACCCGCTCAAGTGGCCCATGTCAACGCCGTGGTCGATATCGACTGTGCCCTTAAGACCCCACTCGCGCCATTAGACAAAGACGTGGCCAGAGTAGAGCAGAACACCACTCTACCACCAGACAGACCAAGCACTGCACCAAGCTCGTCTCCGCGCGCCAAGATCCTCTTCCTCGACGGTCTGCGCGGGCTAGCAGCCATCCTCGTAGTGTGCCAGCACCTCGGCGTCTCCCAAGACCGCGACATCGGCGCTGTCGGAGTGCACACGTTCTTCGTGCTCTCCGCGTTCCTACTTACCGTGCTGCTCGAAGTCAAGTTGCGAACGGTGGTGAGCGAGAAGGCGTTGCCCAAGCGATGGGCGCTCGCGCTTGTCGACTACGCAATGCGTCGCGTCCTGCGCATCTACCCACTGGTCATGGTCGTCGGCGTCATGCTCCAGCTGAGCTCGGACAAGAGCAAGCACCAGTAGTATGGATTCGACTACAACCGGTCGTCGTTCAGCTTCTTAAGCTGCTCGTCTTCGCCGACAACCACCACTTCTACGTCTTCTGGACGCTGCCGCGCGAGCTGCTCTACTACTTTGTGATCCCAGTCTTCGCCTACGTCACGATCGCGTTACGCCGCTACTGGTGGATCTTTGTTGCGCCACTCACGGACTGGGTCACCTACTCAGGGCTGTACACGTTCCGCACAGCCAGCGATGGCCTCGGAGCGTTTCTGCCGCAGTTCGTGTCGGGCTCGATCGGTGCCGTCGTGTACAACAGAGTGAACGAGTGGGCCAAGCGCTGGTCCTTCGTGTTTCGATGGTGGCACACCGTGCCAATGCGGATCCTCGAGCTATCGCTTCTCGTCATCATGTACAGTGTTGTCCCAGTCCCACTGTCTGGGACGGCTCTGAGACAGGCGGCGTCTGAGAATTGCCACCCGCCCTCAGAGTCAACTTCAACTGCGGAGAAAATAGTGGCCCCTTCACGAGTTGAACCGCACGCGTCGAGACCGCGCTCCACGATCCCGGGGAACCAGGAGCAAGGTGACGAAGGCGCGTCGGAGCACACGCCTGGCGCTGTAGTTGAAGCGCCACTGGTTGCAGTTGAAGCGCCACCGATTGCAGTTGAAGCTCAAGCTGATGTGGTTGAAGGCGGAGCTTCAACTGCAACCAAGAACAGTTCCCGCATGCCGCGAATGGCGGCTGCTGGGCGGAGGAGCCAGCGGCTAGAAACCGCGGAGAGGCCCGCGCACCCAGCGGGCGAGAAGAACAAGAAACGCAGAAACAGCGGAGAAGGTCTCCGACGCAGCGCACGACTGCGCTAGGGCAGGAGGGCCCGGGGGTGGTTGGAGCGATGCATGTAGTCTTGCCTAGTTCTCGTAGTCTCACTTTCCATTTTACCAACAACTAACAACAATAAACCAGCTTCAACCACACGCCGGGAAGTCAAATCAAGTTTCGTGTGGACAACCAAGTGGAAGAAACAACATGTGTACGACGCCGTGCTCTTCGACTGGATCGGACCGTACCCGTTCCGCGTCGGAGACGCCGACCACTTTGTCAGCGTCCACGTCGTGCTGATCATACTGTGCGAGATGCTGGCTCCAGGCCCGGTGTCCTCTGTACTCGAGTGGTCACTACTGCGTCATGCTGGGAAGATTAGCTTCTCCATGTATTTGCTGCACCCTCGCATCATCTTCTCCACGTTCATTCGCAACCAGCACAACTACTACACAAAGGAGTTTGCGCAGTGGTCGTTGTTGTTCTTTTGGGCCACAGCGAGCTACCATGTCGTCGAATATCCGAGTCAGCGGGTAGCGAATGCGGTCGGTCGGAAGATCAAGGCGTGGGATGCGAACAAGAAGGCGAAGACGAGCAGATATGGGGTGGTGAGCGTTGATGAATCACGCATTGCTGCCTTCAGGGCAAACATTGATCTGTCTTCTTGTACAGTCACCTTGACCGCCGGATGGATTAGTAATACACTGCTCCAAAGAAGGAATAACGTTCAGCCCCCAACGCGCGAGTGCCTTGTCTGGCGAACTCAGTATTACGAACTAGTTTTCATTCACGCAATTTCATCGTGCTAATTCGAGTATCAAACAAGCAAGTCCTCGTTGTTGAGAAACAATTCTGTGAAAGAGTGGAGTGTTGGTCCCAACGAATCAGCCAGTGACGGCGTGGGTCATGTTGGATCGCTTCCTCAAGAACGAAAAGCTTTAAGTCGCTATTTCATCTCTAGTAGTAGATTTGGATGACAAGCTAGGCTCTTCGACAAAACGCAACCTGCCCAGAACCAACGGTGGTCATGAAGAGATACGTGTACTGATTGACAGCGCTCTCTCGCTTCCCGGCTTTGCACAGGTCAACCTTTCCCGACTGGACAAACCGTTGCGAATGATGGCAAAGGGCCATCATTCCGATCGGTCATCACCAACTGGCAGCTGTTATGACAGATGACAGATCGACATGCAGCTTCAGTGGTGCGACGTCCACTTCTCATTCCGCCACTGCACAGCAACTGAGACCTTCCATTCGCGATGGCTACGGAAACCACGCCGCTGCGCCCCGTCCGTGCGCGCTCGACTCCTGCGCGCCGCCGTCAAGTGCTTCTCGCTGCCGTGGCTGCCGCCGCGGTCGTCGGTCTTGGATACGCCGATTTCAAGGTCTTTGCGTCGTCGGATGACGAGAAGAACGCGCCCGACGCAGCGGTGGCTGCTACAACAGCTGGTGCCAACTGGTTCTGCGGCGAGAAAGACTTTGAGACCGACTACATCCAGCTCAAGAACAAGAAGGACGACCACTACTTTTACTGGTTCGTCAAGTCACGCAGTGAGAACGCGTCGACCGATCCGCTCGTGATCTGGTTGAACTGAGGACCCGGCGCGTCGAGTCTCGAAGGTTTGCTCACTGAGAATGGACCGTGTCTGCTGGATCCGAATGCCCTGGGCAAACCCAACCCATACGCGTGGAACAACAACGCCAACGTGATCTGGCTCGAGCAGCCATCGGGGGTTGGCTTTTCCTACTTCTACTTCTACGACGACGAAGACCATGACTCCACTGGTGAGAATGTTGGCGAGAACATGTACGCGTTCTTGGATGGCTTCGTGGACAAACACCCGGAGTTTGAGGGTCGTCCGTTCTACTTGACGGGCGAGAGCTACGGGGGCTACTACATCCCAGCTGCGGCGCATGCGATCTGGAAGAAGAACAAAGCAACCGAAGGCGAAGTGAAGCGTATCAACTTGCAGGGCGTAGCAATTGGGAACGGCGGTATCGACATCGCATTCCAGTACAAGCATTACGCAGACATGGCGGTGAACAACGCGTACAACCGGACGCTGCTGAACGGGACGCAGATCGAGCAGATGCGCAAGGACGCTGACAAGTGCGCCGTGTTGCTCGAGAACTGCACCCCGTACGCTGAAGGGCCTTCCGGATGTTTGAGCGTGGGGGAATTCTGCGGCGAGGCTTTCTCTTGGCCGTTTGTCCCGGCCGGCCGCAACTTCTATAACATTCTCCAGCCGTGCACCGGTATTGAGCAGTGCACGGACACCGGAGACGACGTGGTTGAGCAATATTTGAGCTCGGAGCCTGTCCGCCAAGGGCTGCTTTCAACAACAGGAGGCCGAACGTGGGGGGCCAATGGGAGCTATGTGAACTCCGAGTTCATCTCATCGGGCGACTGGGCCAAGTCGTACATCCCGGAGATCGCCGATCTGCTCAACGACGGACTCCGCGTCGTCATCTACGCGGGAGACGCCGACCTCGTCTGCAACTGGATCGGCAACCGCGCATGGACGCTGGAGATCGAGTGGAAGGGCAAGAGCTGCTTTAACGCAGCCGAGGAACTTGACTTTGTGGTTCCTCGAGATCCGCTGGGGGAGAAGGCCGACAACGATCCAGTGGTGGCTAGTACAGTCCGTCAGTCCAAGAATCTCTCATTTCTGCGCGTGTTCGGGGCGGGCCACATGGTCCCAACGAATCAGCCAGTGACGGCGTGGGTCATGTTGGATCGCTTCCTCAAGAACGAAAAGCTCTAAGACGCTTCTTTATCTCTCTAAAGCCAGTCGGGTTGCCAGAAACCACAGACTTCCGTATCCTCTAATGCGTGGTGATTCGTATCACTGTTTGTTAAGAAATTCCCACGGGAAGCCACAGTAGGCTGTAAGCTCTTCGATACCAACGCAACTTGCCCAGAACCAACGGTGGTCATGAACAGATATATGTACTGATTGACAGCGCGCTCTCCCTTTCCGGCTATGCACAGATCAACATGTCCAGTCCATTCCCGACCAGACAAACCATTGCGAATGATGGCGAAGACCCATCATTCCGATCGGTCGTCAACAACAGGTAGCTGATGACGACCGATCAACGTGCAGCTTCAGTGGTGCGACGTCCACTTCTCATTCCGCCACCGCTCAGCAACTGGGCCTTCCACTCGCGATGGCCACGGAGACCACGCCGCTTCGTCCTGTCGCTCGCCTCCTGCACGTCACCGTCACGTGCTACTCGCCGTCGCAGCGGCCGGCGCTGTCTTCGGGCCGGTTTCAGGATCTTTGCGCCGTCGAATGACGACAAGAACGCGCCAGAGGCGGCGGTGGCTGCTACCGCAGCTGGTGCCGACTGGTTCTGCGGTGAGAAAGACTTTGATCGACTACATCCAGCTCAAGAACAAGAAGGACGACCACTACTTTTACTGGTTCGTCAAATCACGTAGCGAGAACGCGTCGACGGATCCGCTCGTGGTCTGGTTGAACGGAGGCCCATGATCATCGAGCTTGATTGAACGGTCCATGCCTAATGGCAAGGGCCAGCACAACCCTTACGCGTAGAACAACAACGCCAACGTGGTCTGGCTCGAGCAGCCATCGGGTGTTGGCTTCTCCTACTTCACCGACGACGCAGACAGTGATTCGACGGGCGAAGACGTCGGTGAGAACATGTACGCGTTCTTGGATGGATTCTTGGACAAGCACCCGGAATTTGTGGGTGGCCCGTTCTACTTGGCCGGCGAGAGCTACGGGGGCCACTACATCCTAGCGGCTGCGGCGACGATCCACAAGAAGAACAAAGCCAACGCAACGGCAACCGCCGGCTGCAAGAAGCGGATCAACCTCCAGGGTCTCGCCATCGGAAAGGGGCTTGCAGATGTGGCTCTCCAGTTCCGCTATGCTGCGGACCTGGCCGTGAGCAACGCGTACAACGTGACTCTGTTCAACGCTACGCAGGCAGCGGCCAACCACGCGGGCGCCGGAGAGTGTGCGCGGCTGGTCGCAAAGTGCAAGCCGTACGATGACGGACCGGGCCGGACTCCTTAGGAGTACGGACCTGGCGACATCACCCGAGAGCAGCAAATCGCATGGCGGACGCGGCGGCCTATCTGGCCATGGATACAAGCTGCAGCAGCCAAGTCGTGCACCCCACGACGAGGTCAGACAATTCTTAGATTGCCGATCTTCTGGACGGCGATCTGACACATTGGAGAAGGGGAGTTTAATCCCAACGGTGGCGACAAGCCGGCTATAGGTTTCTATAAGAGCAGACCAATAGACCTCACTTTGTAGTGTAAAATGACGGACCGGGCGGGTGTCTCCAGGCGTCGATCTTGTGCCTACTCAGAGTCACCCTCCCGCTCAGCATGCTCGGCCGCAACCTCCACGACATGCGTCGAACCTGCTCGCGTTGGATGAGTGCCGTACTCTTGGGCCGAATGTGGAGTCGTACCTGTCGCTCCCCGCTGTCCAAGCAGGGTTGTTCCCGATCGTTGAGGGCCGCGAGCGCTTGGTGATGATGAATGTGAGGTCTATTGGTCGCAATAAATGTGTCCTAATAGCCTTCGCACCTTTACCCAATTCCTACGACTTGGACTCCGGTCTGTACTGGGACTGCTTAACTCCTTCGGACTTCTCGCTTGGCTGGATGCTGAAGCTTGAACGACACGGCGACTCGAACCTGGAAATCGCACCTTGGAACCTCGGGCTGGACGCCTTGGGAGCCCAAGCCATAAGCGTCGGGTTACAGGCGGGGTCATCCGTGGTCTTG
>JAADVR010001041.1:0-10404 GCA_023335855.1 Pythium scleroteichum
CACGTTCGCCCATTGTCTGAACAATTCGTGCGAAGTCTGCTGCAATCACTGGCAAGTTGCTGTCCGAAGGGTTACACTATAGGACGTGGAAATATAGAACCGAACTGAAGGTGGAATGATCATCATGGAAACAACCCAACGTAAACGAGTTGCAATTATCGGCCTCGGCGATATTGCACGTAAAGTATATTTGCCGCTGTTAACAGCTCATCCGAACGTGGAGATTGTAGGCATTATGAATCGATCTCCGGAGCCGGTCAAAGCCGTTCAGGAGGCGTATCGATTAGAACGGGGAACAACGGATCTGAAAGAACTGTTGTCCTGGGACTTGGATGCGGTGTTTGTACATACAGCAACGGAAGCGCACTTTGACATTGTCATGCAATGTCTGGAACAGGGATTAGCCGTGTACGTAGACAAACCGTTATCCTATACGATTCGGGAGTCGGAAGAGATGACTGCTTTTGCCGAGGCACAAGGGCTGCTACTGGCCGTGGGCTTCAACCGCAGATTCGCACCGATGTACCAAAAAGCGAAAGAATGGATGCAGGGTGGAAAAGGTTTTGAATCCTTGACAGTGACCAAACATCGTACAGGCATTCAGGATCGCCCTGCGGCAGAAACCATCTATGATGATCTCATCCATATGCTGGATCTGATGTTGTGGTACTCGGATCATAATGTGGAGTTGCTTCATCAATGGATTCGGAAGAATGATCGGGACAGACTGCTGCATGCAACGGGAACGGCCAAGCTGGGCAGAACAGCCTACGGTCGATTCGATATGGTGCGTGAAGCTGGGACAGATCTGGAGAAGATCGAATTGCATGGTGGTGGACGATCTGTTGAAGTGGTGAACATGGACATTATCAGCTACATGGAACAGGGGAGTCTGGAAACCAAAGAAACGTTCGGGAGCTGGGACACCGTGTTAACACGCAGAGGTTTTAGCGGAGCAGTTGATAATTTCCTGGCTTGTCTGGACTCACCTGATGATTGCCTGATCAGTGCAAGTCATGTCATGGACAGTCATGAACTGGCGGAACAATTGATTCGCAAATAATTGCAGAATACACATACGGAGGAATACAAGTCATGGATGAATATGAAAAGGAACGTAATAAACAGATCGAGGAAGCTGTTGTAGAAACCTATAAACAGGAAGAAGAGATGATGATCCTCGTATTTGCCCAGTGGTGTGTCAATAATGGTTTGGATCCGGAAGAGATGTACCGGCAAGCCTACCCGGATCAGCAGAGCAACGAGCGTTTGCAGCAGGTGCAGAAGCTGATTGTATCCAAGGAGGAAGCCGGTGAAATCCCGGATGATACGGTACTTGGCGTGTTGTCCATGTTTGGCAATGAAGATCTGGCGATGGTTGTATCCGAGGCCATAGCCGCGCGCAAATAAGTTCAACTTACGTATACTGGTATGATTACATCTGTTCCCGGTGAATGACACGGAATTCCTTCGGAGACATGCCGAACCGGGAACGGAATACCCGATGAAAATAGGTATAGTTGTTAAAGCCGGAAGACTCAGACACTTGCTCCAGGGTCATTGGACTGAAAATAATTCGTTCCCTGGCCATATTCAGCCGTACGTCAAGCGTGTATTGCATGATGCTTTTGCCAAACGCTTCTTTGAAGAGATGTACACCCCGTGAGACACTAATGCCAATATGTGTTGCCACATCATCGAGCTTGAATAAAGAGGAAGCGTTTTCTTCAATGTAGTTTTTGATCTCATAAGCCACATAATTGGTGTTGGTTATCGTTGGATGCTCCGCGAGCAGACGATCCACTTCCAGACATAAAATTCGCATATAATAACTTGAAATTTCCGGATAAGGATTGGAGATGCGGCGCTGTTCCAGTACGAGCTGTCGAAACAGGACCAAAAGACTTTCCGTCAGTTCGACTTTGATCCGGGTCGGCCGTTTGTGCCGTTTCCACCACTCATCCACCCAGGAACCATTAAAGAAGATGTGATAGTCACCACTCTCCACCAGTCGTTCTCCCATCGGATTGGTTTCATTGTCTATTCTCAGCTCATAGGGTTCGTCAGGATCAAAAAGAAGCAGATCGCCCGCATCCACCAGGGACATGTCCCCGTCTATGCGTGCACGGCAACGTCCGTCTGTTTGCAGTCTTAACAGGTAGTTCTTCACCCCTTCAGGCTGCACCATAGCGTAGGGTTTACGATGAAATGAAAAGCCTGCTGTAAGAACTTGGCAGGATTGATCTGTCGGCATGGGCATACTCCTTGCAATTTGAAAATTATGACCAGATAGTTCATGTTTCAATCATATTATTCATTTTAATTGAAGCTGAAACGGAATACCATAGTATTAGATTTAAGGAACAGGAAACATCCAACAAAACATATGTATCTCAACCATTCAAACGCAGATTTTCACCATGCGTAAGGAGATGAACGTCACAGTGGAGAAAATGAAAGCAGGCATCATCGGGTGTGGTAACATCAGCGCCATCTACTTGGAAAATCTCAAAAACAACCCGGTCATTGAAGTCGTGGCTGTTGCGGATTTGATTCGTGAACGCGCTCAGGAACGGGCAGATGAATTTAATATCGCAAACGTTTACAATGTAGATGAGTTGCTGCAAAATAACGAAATTGAACTTGTGTTGAACCTTACGGTTCCTGGCAGTCATGCCATGACCGATCTCGCTGCACTCGAAGCAGGCAAACATGTGTATGCCGAGAAGCCGCTGGCAATTTCTCTTGAGGATGGTCGCAAAGTTGTTGAGTTGGCTGAGGAAAAGGGATTGTATGTTGGTTCTGCACCGGATACCTTCCTTGGTTCAGGCATACAGACAGCTCGTAAAGCCATTGAGGATGGGCTGATTGGTAAGCCGGTTGCAGCGACTTCATTCTTCATGGGTGGAGGACCAGAGGCTTGGCATCCTAATCCGGAGTTCTTTTATGTCGCAGGTGGCGGACCGATGTTTGATATGGGACCTTACTACCTGACTGCTCTGATTACGCTGCTTGGACCGATACGCAGAATCAGCGCCTCGGCAGGCATACAGATTGCAGATCGCAAGATTGGCTCTGGGCCAAAGGAAGGCACAGCGCTTCAAGTAGAGACGCCTACTCACTTGGCAGGAACCATTGATTTTGCAGAAGGTGCCATTGCAACCATGATTACCAGTTTCGATATTCGCGGAGCTTCGGATCTGCCACGTATTGAAATCTATGGTACAGAAGGTACGCTTAGTGTACCGGACCCCAATTATTTCAACGGGGAAGTGAAGGTTCGCAGATACGGTCAAGACACTTGGGAGACAGTCAAACCAGTCTTCGAAAGTGGACAAAACGAACGAGGCATCGGCGTAACGGAAATGGTTGAATCCATTCGTGCCGGAAGGGAACACAAAGCCAGTGGCAAGCTAGCTTATCACGTTCTGGAAGCCATGCATTCATTCCAGCGTTCTTCACTTGAAGGCAAGCACATACATCTGGAGAGCAGCTATGATTCTTTTGCAGTAACTCGCACAGTTCAAACTGAGATTGAAACCGTGGAATCCCACTAGTCTGAGTAATAAGTGTTCGAAGCTTGATGCTCTTACGAGTGAAGCAGAATAACCAGTATTCTTACGTTCAATTTCAGGATAGAAACACTCTCGATTTTCCACACTAATCAAACAGGCATGTGATCTGAACGGTAATTGTATACAGTTCAATATTCATGAATTCAGCAATCATACGATATCTAATCCAGGGAGGAATCGCACTTGAAACTCGGCGTATTTTTGGTACTATTCGGAGGACGTAAATTGGAGGATGCTCTTGATTATGTAGCATCCAAGGGATTAAAAGCAGTAGAGATCGGAACAGGCGGACATCCAGGCAATGCACATTGTAAGCCAGATGAGTTGTTAAGCAATCCTACAGCCTTGAAAAACTTCAAAAATGCAGTGGAATCACGTGGTTTGACGATCAGTGCACTTAGCTGTCACGGTAACCCGCTACATCCGCAAAAGGATATTGCCAAAGGATTTCACGATGATTTTGTTAAATCGGTAGAACTGGCTGAGAAGCTGGAAGTACCTGTAGTGAATACATTCTCCGGTTGTCCGGGAGACCATGAGGATGCCAAATATCCGAACTGGCCTGTTGCACCATGGCCAAATGACTTCCAGGAGATCCTGAAGTGGCAGTGGGAGAACAAAGTGATCCCTTACTGGACAGAGTGGGGTAAATTTGCAGCAGATCGTAACGTAAAAGTTGGATTGGAGCTGCACGGTGGATTCTCCGTTCATACACCAGCAACCTTGCTGAGACTGCGTGAAGCAGCAGGTGAAGTGATCGGAGCCAATCTGGACCCAAGTCACATGTGGTGGCAAGGTATTGATCCGGTTCAGGCAATTCACATCTTGGGACGTGAAGGAGCTATCCATCACTTCCATGCAAAAGATACAACGATTGATCCGGTAAACGTGAACAAACACGGTGTAACGGATATGCAGGACTATACCAATATGCTGGATCGGGCTTGGCAGTTCCGCTCGGTCGGTTATGGACATGATAACAAGACATGGGCAGACATTATGAGTGCCTTGCGTCTGGTCGGATATGATTATGTAGTAAGTATTGAACACGAAGACGGTCTGATGTCGGTTGAAGAAGGATTCTCTAAAGCTGTGCAAAATCTCCAGCAAGTATTAATCGAAGAACCGCTGGGCGATATGTGGTGGGTTTAGAGCTACACTAGGGGGAAATTGAATATGATCAACGTCACCATTTGGAATGAATTTGTCCATGAGAAAATTCACGATGAAGTAAGGGAAGTCTACCCGGATGGTCTGCATCGAGCACTGGCTGACGGACTTGGCGGCGAAGGCTTTGCTATTCGTACAGCTACACTGGATCAGCCTGAACATGGATTAAGTGATGAAGTGCTGAATTCCACAGATGTGCTCATATGGTGGGGACATATGGCACATGATCGCGTAAGCGATGAGATCTCACAGAAGGTTGCGCAGCGAGTGCTGAACGGGATGGGAATGATTGTGCTCCATTCAGGTCATTTCTCCAAACCATTCAAAGCGCTGATGGGAACAAGCTGCGATCTGAAGTGGCGTGTAGCTGACGAGCAGGAAATTGTATGGTGTGTTAACCCATCTCATCCGATTGCGGATGGCATCGAAGGCAAGATTGTATTGGAAAAAGAAGAGATGTACGGTGAATTCTTCGATATTCCAGTACCGGATGAACTGGTGTTTGTGAGCAACTTCCAGGGTGGGGAAGTATTCCGGAGCGGATGTACGTTCCGGCGTGGTGAAGGTAAAATCTTTTATTTCCGACCAGGTCATGAGACGTATCCGACCTATTACAAACCGGAAATATTAAGAGTGATCAGCAACGCAGTGAAATGGGCATATCCTGCCCGCAGCTTTAAGCCGGAATTTGGCAAGAGCGAACCTGTAAGACCATTTGGTGGCGTGCTGGTCTAATTCACTAACTCAATCGTGTAATGGAAATTATAAGTTTTATTCAAAAAGAACCCTTCTCCGAGTCATTGATGACTGTGGCAGCTGGGTTCTTTTTGGGTAAGATAGTACTATGGGGAAGTTATACGATATTTCCCATGGTGACGACGTAGCGTGTAATGTATACTGGGATGTATGATCCATTTTGGATGATATGCTTCTAAAATTTAAACTTTTTAGTTGCAGGCGTTTTCTTTGAAGCTTAAATATGTTATTATGAAATATACTAACAAAATGTAAGTTGATTTGAGTGATCTCTAAAGAGGTGATTAATGTGGAAGGTCAAGACTTGCGGATGTGTCCGCGTTTTGAGACGGCGTTTTCTTTTTTGGGCAAGCGCTGGAATGGTTTAATTATTCAAACATTGATGAGTGGTTCGAAGCGATTCAAGGATATCTCCAATCTGATTCCATCCATGAGTGATAAGATGTTATCCGAACGGATGAAAGATCTGGAGAGTGAAGGTATTCTGGTTCGTCACGTCTATCCCGAGACGCCAGTCCGTATTGAATATGAACTGACGGATAAAGGTAGAGCGCTCCAGCCTGTCATGAATCAAATTCAAGACTGGGCTGAGCAGTGGGTTGACTAACGCATAAGCAATATCACCCACTTTTGTTGCATGAATGACATAGACTCCTGATTTCTGTGGAAATCAGGGGTTTTTGTCTTAAGTACTATGTTGATCGGCGTTTTTCTCTTGGGCTATGCACATGTTATCATGAGTTGTAGTATAATCTATAGAAAATGGCCACAGACGGCCGGAGCGAAGGAGGCCCACTTGTCATGAGAGAAGAAAGCTTATCCCGTGAAGTACGCTACGGCAAAAAAGATATTGCAGAACTTGAGAGCGCATCCATTCAGGTCCATCTCATTTACAAAAAAGCTGCAGAGTTGTTTAAGCGCACAGCATATTCCCGTTCGGTTAAGGATGATCTTGCCGAAGTGAATACGCATTCTGTGAACAGCGATGGTCCGAAATTAGCTCCGGCGGTGCTGCAAAAATGGATTCAAACGTCCAGGGGCTGGAAGTGTATCGGATGTGAGCTGGGACAACCTGATTCAACGATGTCTCAGATGGAAGAAACTATCCGTGGTAAGCAATTGGCTTTAGATGTGGGAGAAGGTCGGCTGGTTCAGGCAGAAATGCTGATTCAGGCGGTTGTCTGGTCTCAATATGAGAAGATTCGAATGTTTGCACCATGGCTTGGTGATGAACCCTTTTATAGCGTGCAGGAGCTGGATGTCATTGCCCGTTACATTGTGCCTACCTATTTCTCGGAACGCCCTTTGCATGAGCAAGGGAAGGTATTTAAGGTCCATCAACAATATGGGCAGATTCCGTTGTATCAGGAGTATGTAGACGCACCTTCATGCTGCGTACAGGTGGATGGTGGATTACTTGAAGGGCGATTGCTGACAGGGGTCTATGTGTCTGAGGAGCAGTTCTTCGGGCTTAATCCATATCTGAAAGATGGAGATGGAGGACGGACATACATGCAGGCTAGTGTCCAATGATAACGTAACCAATGAGAACATAAAAATGATATAGATTGGAGAGCCTGTGTGCAGGCTCTCTTTCTTGTACAAGCCTTATTTGGAGGCGGTACCCTATAAAAGTAACGGCTTTGACACTTTTTTTTGCCGAAGGTTGTGCCATAATAGAGGTTATGGACAACAGGGTGAATGATTTTACGCAGGGTGGTGTTACCTACATGATGAAGAAAATCCCCGGTTACATAGGTGTATGTTTGCTCCTACTGGCGATCTTGGCTGGTTGTAGTGAGACACAGCCTTCTGAGCAGCCAATTGTCAAGGAGACAGAAACAGCGAATACGATCACAGTGGCTGTAGATGGCAGTACGTTTTTGCCTGATGCAACAAAGTCCATTAAGCGAGATTTTAGTGAGGGTTTGACACTCAAAAAAGCATTACTCAATAGCGGACTGGTAGATTTTACGGCAGATGGCAAACGGATTCAATCCGTCGGAGAAGTTTCTCTGGATTCTTCGCTGAGCTGGGCTGTCAAATTAAATGGCAAGGATATTGAGCAGCAAGATTGGGACATGGAGCTTCATGCCAAAGATGAAGTGATCATTTACGTGAAAGCCGCTGACAGTGGGGGGGATGGCGTTGCATATCAGACAACGTTACTCAAGGTTAGCGGTGGAAACATTATGCCAACCCTTAATCGTCAATATGCCGGCGTCTACGTTCAAGAGTGCACAGTTCGCGATGTGTTGAAGTCCAGCGGCATTGTAAGAATGTCGGAGAATAACAAATTTGTCGTTTCGGTCGAGAATGTCACGCCTCGTATGAATGAGCGGTGGGTCATTATGGTGAATGACAAAGAATTAATGGAAAATGGTCTGGACATGAAATTGAATCCACGTGATGCGGTTAAGCTTGAATTAACCAATGCATCCTAAGTATACCAAGAAGCCCAATCTCTTTTTAGAGAACTGGGCTTTTTTTCATTGAAATATATAAGCAAGATCCGATCAGCATAGTCAAGTATTAAATACGACAGATCTCGTTCGGGCAAAGCTCACAGTGACAGATTCCTTGTAGCATCTTCAGATCTTTGATGACAATCATGCCATTGTCATATTCAATCCCGTCTTTCTTACGCAGGTCGCTTAACATGCGGTTTACACTTTCACGAGTGGCTCCAATCATATTGGACAGGTCCGTGTGAGTAATTTTTTTGTGAATAATGACATGCTCTCCATGAGGCTCACCATACGAATTCGACAACCGAATGAGGGTGGAGCAGAGTGCACCCGGTTTGCCGTATAACATGAGATCCCGGAATTTGGTCTGTGTCAACCGGTGGTGGATGCCCATCCATTTCATGAAGTCGATCGCAAAGTCACAATGCTGGCAGATTAACATCTCCAGGTCTTTATGCTCCAGTACACCGATCTCACTATCCTCTAATACTTCCGCAGAGAAGCTGTGTTTAGAGCCAAAGAAGGGATCAGCCTGCCCAATCATATCACCGGATTGATACATGTACATGATCAGTTCCTTGCCTTCATCCGTGGATTTGGTGATCTGGGCACGGCCCCGTTTCATATAATAAAGTTTGTCAGAGATGTCGCCTTCCCAGTACAGATGTGTACCTTCCGGATAGGTTCTATCTTTCATGGTAACCAGCAGATGGTTGAAATTTGCTTCCGAGAAACAGTTAGTATTACCGCGCTTTTCCAGTACAGTTGTTAGTTCTCTCATAAGTCTATCTCCCCTTTATGTCCATCGGACGACCTTCTGTAGTAAGCAGTAGCCTCCGAGGTTCGCCGCAAACCGTTGCCGTCCTGATCAGGGTCATCTCGGCCGGGAGGAAGGACGGTACAAATTGCGGTGGTTCAATTTTTAAGTTCAGTATATACCTAATCTTACCGTTTGAGGGGGAAGGAAAGGGGGCAAAAATGACGAAATTTCAAACATTGTGATAAAATTCACTTTTAATGGAGAGGATGAATTTTACAGCCCTATATTTTAAATAAGAAGTAAAAATGGTCGTGTGAAGGACACTACAAAACTTAAATTAAATTTGTTATACTTTGTGAAAAAAATCACATAATTAAGTTTATTGTCATGTTACGATGTGAATGTAAACGAGAGAGACAAACTAATACGAACCTTTAGGAGGATGAGGGAGATGGCTGTAAAGAACGAAGTCGCCCCAGCAAAAGAACCGACAGCAGGTCAGTATATTCAAACGTTAATCGACAAAGCGAATAAAGCACACGCCGCATTCATGAAGATGGACCAGAAGCAGATTGACCGGATTGTGCAAGCAATGGCGCTTGCGGGTCTGGATAAACACATGATGCTCGCCAAGATGGCCGTAGAAGAAACTGGCCGCGGAGTATATGAGGATAAAATCACCAAAAATATATTTGCAACAGAATATGTGTACCACAGTATCAAGTACGATAAAACCGTAGGTGTGATTGAAGATAACGAGTATGAAAGCTTCCAAAAAATTGCGGAGCCGGTCGGCATCATCATGGGTATTACACCAGTTACCAACCCAACATCAACGACGATGTTTAAAGCATTGATTTCCATCAAGACGCGTAACCCGATCATCTTTGGTTTTCACCCATCTGCACAGAATTGTAGCCGGGAAGCTGCCAAAATCCTGCTGGAAGCGGCTGTGAAACATGGTGCACCAGCAGATTGTATTCAGTGGATTGATGATCCTTCCATGGATCGTACAAACGAACTGATGAATCACAATGATGTGGCTCTCATTCTGGCAACAGGCGGATCAGGCATGGTACGTGCAGCGTACAGCTGTGGTAAACCTGCACTGGGCGTAGGACCTGGTAACGTACCTTGCTTTATCGAGAAAAGCGCAGATATCAATCAGGCAGTGACGGATTTGATCCTGTCCAAATCTTTCGATAACGGCATGATCTGTGCTTCTGAACAAGCGGTCATCATTGAAGAACCGATCTTTGATCAAGTGAAGAAAAAAATGATCGCAAATGGCTGTTACTTTGTTAACAAAGATGAAGCAGCAAAATTGACAGCAGGTGCGATTAATGCCGAGAAATGTGCGGTGAACCCGGCGATTGTTGGTCAATCTGCGGTGAGCATTGCCAAATTGTGCGGTATTGAAGTTCCAGCAGGCACCAAAATTCTCGTGGCCGAAATTGAAGGGGTAGGTACCAAATTCCCATTGTCGGCTGAGAAATTAAGCCCGGTACTGGCTTGTTACAAAGTTAAAACGGCAGCAGAGGGCATTGAACGTGCAGCAGAAGTGGTTGCATTTGGCGGCATGGGTCACTCCTCGGTTATCCACTCCACAAATGAAGAAGTGATTGGCAAGTTCGCAGATCGTCTGCAAACCGGACGGATTATTGTGAACTCACCA
>JAADVR010001042.1:0-10386 GCA_023335855.1 Pythium scleroteichum
GACCGCGTCAGTCAGTGCATGCGCTCTCTTGAGATCCCAGTGCGCCTTGCTTTCACACCGCGCATGCCCCCATATTCCGTTGCGAATCCGATCCCGCTCTGTGTTGAGCACGCAGTTGAAGTCCCCGAGGACAACGGTGCGCCGTGTGTCCTTCAGCCAGCAGTTCTCAATCGCTGCGAAGAAGGTTTCACGAGCTTTGGAGGTCGTGGGCGCATATACATTCACAAAGCGCTCCGTCGCGGATTCGATGATGAGACAGCGCCCTGAGTGAGTGCCTGTGTCCATTCGACGAAAGCCACGGTCACATTGACTCGGGTGAAGAAGAAACCCGACACCACAAGCCTTCGAGTCTGTGACCGTCCAGAACGTCAGAGGTCGGGCGGCATCCGGCACCAGTCCCCACATCTTACACCACTTCGTCTCGAGCGCCGACGCTTCCCGCAAGGTGGAGACGTGTGTCTCCTGGACACCAACATATCTGAAGCTTTCGTCCGCGTATGGTACCCTTCCACCCTGCCATCCACTTGTCTTGCGTCTGGTGGCCCACTTTGAAGCCGCGGACGTTTTGAGTGAGAACACTCGCGGTTGTGTCTCGTGGATGTTTACTAGTTTTGCCCGATCCCCGCGCCTGTGCTGGTTCGAAGAAACTCCTCAGCCGCTGTACATCCAGGCGAGGTGGCGGTGGGGTGGTGGTCGGCAGTGGAGTGTTTGATACCTGGGCGAGGCCTTTAGCAGCGCGACACCGAGTCCTCGGTACCGGCTATCACTGCATGGAAATATTCTCCCACCGGGTCCCAAGACTTGTCGGCCATCGCCTCCTGCATCACCGCTCTGAACCTGGCGCTCTGCGCATAGGCCAGCGTGAGAGTTGCTGCCGATCGATCCACGGGCCAGTGATCCATAATCAAAATCCGCTCAGCCATCTCCGGGAAGAGGCGGTTGAGGGCCAGCACGGTGGCGTTGATTTCCTTGTAATCCCACGTGAGCAGAGGATCCGCGTGTGGTGCGCTTACCGCCCTGGGCGCGTGTTGCTTGAGAAGTCCCCATGCCGCTTTGTTGCGTAGCAGCGAGCGGCCTACCGCAGCCGACGGTGTCTCCCGGATAGACTTAACCCACTCGTCTAGAACGGATCGGGCCTCAGCATCCATGACCTCTTCGGCCGCGCTGGCGAGAACACGTTCGCAGTGCGAGACCCAGTCAGCGAGCATCCATTGTTTGATATGCTTGGGCTCAATATGTTCTAAGAGCACCAAGGGATTTCCGCACCAGCTGCCTGCTTCCCAGAGGCGAGTCGGGTGTCGCCGCATGAACTTCAGGAGCTCTTCAGTTTGCGTTAGGTCCGGCACCTGTTCGTTGTACTGAGCGAGCCATTCGCCCTGAAATGTCCTCCACAGCCCATCCGCCCACTCTCGGTACGCTGCCGTGCCCTGTGACGCTAGGCTGGATCCTTGGGACGCCGGAATCGCGTCGCTGATCGATTGAGACGGAAAGTACTCCCCGTCGCTGTCGTGAATGGAGGCATCGACGGGCTCGGGCGACAACGGCGTGTACGACTCCGACGACGGGGACGAGGTGACCTCCTGCGGAATTCGTCTGAGCCGTTCCTTGAAGTTCGGATCCTCCGCGACTAGTATGCGAACGATCTTTTCCTTCTCCGCACTCGTCCACGCCGGGTCGACGAGGAAATCCAAGAGATCAGCCTCGTCGAGACGCACTGACGATGCGAGGACCTCTCCCCGAGAAGTGGTTGACACCGAGGGTGCCAGCTTCTCCGAGGTCTTCCCTGGTGCCTCGTTGTCTGGCTTCCAGAAGTCGTTGAGCTTCGCGGTCTTGAGCTTCTTCGTCGGTTGGGCCGCCGTGGCGGGCCTGGTGCGGTCGTAAATGACGCAGTTGTAGTTGTTGCCAGTGTGGTAAAGTCCTAGTGGAGCTCTGCCGGTTAGTTTACAGTCGTCCTCGAGCATATCAAGCCAGTCCTCGACCCCGGACTGAAGCAGCGCTGCGTGATCCTCCCCCTTATTCGTGCGCCGCATTCGAATGACATTGAGATAGCAATTCGTTGGGTCAGCCGACTTACTGATCAAGAAGATCGTCCGGTTGAGCAACTTGGAGGCCATCCGTAGTGTGTCGAATCGTCCCCAGAGGCGCTCTAGGAGGACCGTTGAGAGGGCCGACGCGCTCACCGCCACGTCTTCATAAAACTTCGTAACAAGTCGCATCTGTTCACCCACTGGCATATCGACAGGTTTGTCCAGCGGGAGATCGAGGATAGAGATGATGATGTTGTCGCGCAGGTCTGCCGCCGAGACCGTTTTGTGCGCGAGCAACATTCCATACTTCAGTGTGATGAAGTGGGTTCGGAAATTCGTCGACAAGCCCGAACTAGCGTATGTAGTATTTGCTAGTGGCGGGCTTTCCCTTCTTTCCCACTAATTCCCATTGAGCTCTGACGAAGGGGTAGCGTCAACCACAGTGCACAGACCTAACACGAGCAGACGTACCTTGCTGGGTCTGGAATGTCGCGGGGGAGCCGGCTTCTTGGTCTTGGAGGTCGAGCGACTTGCGCGGATGACAGCATAATCCAAAGTCTATTAGTGCCGGACGAGGGGAAATTGCCCCCTCGTACTTATCCGGATCCGTACTTACCCGGATCTCGTACCTAGCTAAAAGCTACACTGGCTACTGAGCCAGTCACCCAAATAGTGATGTGGATGATGTCACTAGGGCTACTGTCACTATGCCGCGTCACAAAGATGAAACGCCGGCGTCTACGGTTCACAGTAACCGGACCGGGAACCTGTTGATGATGATGATGATGATGCAATTGAAGTCAATTGAGTTCAACAAAGCGAATCCTTGAAGTTCATCCCTGAAGAAGTGCAGTTGAGTAGAAATCTGAATCATTGCGCTGGCGTCACAGAGACGGCTCTGGTCATGCGTTCGTTCGTCGTGAGCAAACTGCTCACGCTGTGGTTGTGGGTCGCTCGGTTCTTCCCATCAAACGACGCATGTTCTATCTATCGTGTCGATGTGTCAGGGGAAAGTGATCCATGTGCCCATGTTCTGCACAATCGGAGCAATGCCAAACACTCAAATTACCGTGTAAAAGACAGTTCTTGGTAACCTTAGTGTAGTAGGTCCCAGCCCTCACAGGAACACTATCAACACCAATACATGGGAGCTGGAACTCCCAAAGCGCACCAACATATGCTAGTCCGTGGCTTATGCATACGTCTCCAATCCCGGAGTTCTTCTCGAGGCAAATTGAGAAGTCCTTCCTCTCAGAGGAAGAGCCCGCACATCGATAGCGCCACTCCTACCTGCCCCGGGTTGGGCAGTCCAGGAGGAGGACGCTGGAGCAGCTGCGAAGCTTGATACAACCTTGGCGAGGACGTAGCCCACTACACTTAGCCAGAGTATCGAAACTCGGTATTCCGATACCAGCCAATTGCTTGCGACAGCAAGAGGTTCTTGCGTTGGTGATAGCGCCCTGACACTTGGCCAACTTCGATAGCACCGGCCTCCTCGGAACCACGCTCTACGACGTCTCTACATGCGAGCCCGCAAGCGCGCTCACCTCCTCCGAGTCAGTCGATGGCTCCACCATGTGAGAGCCCAAAACACACGCCATGCCCAACCTCGCGGGCCAGTGCTCAAGTCGATCATCCTACTACTCGGGTAGGTCACTCGGGTCTTCCCACCCTGTTGTCCAACGACCTACGTCCGTGGTGGCCCAGCCAGGACCACTACGTTGAGCTGTAACAGATCGCTTCATGTCCCCCCCCCATAGGCTATTCGTTCAAGTTTGAGTTAGATCCACTCATTCGGCCTCACTAGAGGGTTTCTAGGCGTCCGACCTGCCTTCCGACAGGCCAGATCTGCGGCTCGACAGCAGATCCTCGCCCACAGCGATCCGACCGCCGAGTGATCGATCCCACGGCGCTACTTCGCCGTCGATTGGCCGCTCTGGACACCACATCACACGCGATCCACTGACAACGCCAACGGCCATGAGACCATTGCGCGGCGTGGTGAACCAGCCAACTTTCTCGTGTACGAGATACTTGGGTCCGACGGTGGAGACTGTCTGCGTCAGCCCGAAGGTTCGCAGAGTCTTGCGGGAGAAGTAGAGTCCGCCGCCCCTCTTGCGGTACCCTCCAGTCAGAGCGAGCTTTTGCCAAGTTCCTAACACATCATCGACGCTACACGGCGCGGTCAGCGGGCTGAGAGATCAATAGGTCCACCCCATCAACGCCACGGAGCCGGTGCAGCGAATCGCCATCAGGAGAAGCACGACCATGGACACCGAAACGAGATGGCCTACGACTCCCCAGACGTAGTACGAGACAGCCTTGGCGATCGGCAGTGTCTCGCTCAGTTTCGTTCGGTTGGCGAGCGTAATGATGGCCTGGATTGCGAACGCACAGGCGCATTCACCAACGGTCGTGGACTCGTGGTTGAAAAGTAGTCGCTTGACCGCACGGAGACGCCGACGGGGGCGGTGGCCACTCTCGACGATCTCGAAGAGCATCGCCAGGATGCCCGAGAGGTTGTAGCCGAGCGAGAGGCTCTGCACTAAGCCACGAACGCCTTCCGTCGTCACTATCAGGAAGATATCGGACATCAATCCTTCGAGCAGGAAGTACACAAGGATGGCGCGCTGCCAGTTTCGTGCGTCGTGCGGTGTCAGCCTCGCCGTTTCTTGGATGTAGACGATCGCGTCGCGCGGATGCGGGCTGTCCCCGCTGGAGATGCGTGGCTCGATGTATCGATTGAAGAGCACAAAGCTGCGTCGAAGAACGAGCGCACGAAAGCCGAGCCAGAGGACCCCGTACACCAAGAACCACGTTGAGCTACGGTATCCTTCCCGGCCTGCATCGTTTGCTAGGGCCTTCCCGTTGAGATCTGCCGACCCGAGCTTGCCGACTTCCATGACAGCTTGCATCGTGTCCGAGCAATACTCGCCTCGACCTTCTTCGTAGAACGCCAAGTATCCGATACTGGTGTGGTAGAAATAGTAGTCGATGCGCTTCACTGCGCCCGCACACGCCACCAGGTTTGGCGCCACGATTCACAAACGAGCGCAACTGCAGCCGCCACGGCGTGAAGGCGGCGACTGCCCAGAGCAACAGGAATAGCAGGCGGTGTCTGGTGGGAGGCGCTCTGGACGGAACGGTCGCTAGCAGGACGGTGATCGCTACAGTTGAGGGCGGCGGTGGGCTCGGGTTTGGAGGCAATGAGGCGACGACTTTAGTCATGGCGGCAATGGACGACGAAGACGCTCTTCCAGTCGGTTGCAAGAGACGGAGGAGTCGGATTTTACGAAGAAGTTACGCCGATGGCAATTCCGCACTGGGCAGGAACCATAAACTGCGCCGCACGAGACGATGCAGGCGGCACTGCAGTTTCAGTTCCGTACGGCAACCGGACCCGGATAACCGGACCAGACAGTGATGTCTCTCTTCAATCAAGTCTACCACGACCTACGCGCCGCTCGTCGGATCCTGGGACCTTGCTTTGGGGCCGGTCTCGCAACGTCGTAGGCCACTTCACCATATCCGCCCCTGTGACTGGGACCGTCGTTGCCGCGGAGCGCGCTGCGACAGGGACCTGTCACCTCAACTTCGTTTTCTCCGATTCTCTCGGGCGCGCCCGCGGAGCCGGCTTTGGCGTCTTCACTTCGGATTTTGCCGAGCACGACTCCGACGTTCCGGCTGCTCACAACGGCTCGATGGGCGGCGACGGCAAGGACGGCGCTCCCCAACCCCAGGCAGCGACGGCACCGACTTCAGTTCACGCGGCTCCATCTTCTGGCACGGCGGCTCCGGCCTCACACGATCTCACGCCGTTCGGGCAGGCTCTTCTTGCGGCGGCCATGCCGGCGCCTCCGGTCGACACGTCTTCTCCGGCCGCTGCGCCAGCATCGTCAATGTCGCTGTCTTCCTCGCCGGCTACTTCCGCTCCGTCAGCCCCTTCGTCTCTGGCGCCATCGCCCTCGACAGCTTCAGCGCCAGCATCTTCAGCGCCGGCATCTTCAGCTCTTCCTCCTCTGCCGGACCTCGTCTGGCGTCTCGCCAACCTCTCGCCTGCGAGGCAGCCGGCGGGGCGGCTTCCGCTCAGATCTACACGGAGTTGGCGAGTCAGCTCCAGCCTTACACCGCTCGGATTCCGGGATCGAGAGCCCAAGTCGTTGAAGGGGCTCTCTTGCCCATGCTTCCGGCCGCCGCAACCTCGCATCCACCTTGGTCCGAAACCCTCCGGCTTCAGCAGCGCCGGTTACTGAGGGCGACATACTTCACCTGGTGTCGGCGGCGAACGCAGCGGCGTTAACTCTCTCTCAAGACTACGGGCCGCACGACCTGGTCAACCGAGCTCGATGTACCGTGAGAGCTTTGGCGGACGCGACTCGATGGGTAAATGCTCTCGCACAGGCGCTTGTGGTGGCAGATACTCGGGCTCGGCGTCCGGAGGTCCGGGACATCTCTGGGGTGGAGCGTGGCCGGTTGCTAGGCGAGCGAGATGCTGCGCTGGGGGATCGAGATGCGGCGCGACGCGAACGCGATGCGGCGGGAGCGGAACGGGACCGGTTCCGGCACGAACGAGACGCCGCGGAAACGGAACGGGGCCGGCTCCGGCGCGAAGTGGTGGCTCTCTCGACCCGTCTCAGTGTATCAATGGGTCCGCCGAACGAGGTGGCCGACTTCCCGCTGGGGCCAGCTAAGTTCCGAGGATGCGACCCAGCGGCGCTCCGGTTCGTGTTCGATGCTTGCCGTCGCCGCGACGCCACCGGCCTCAGCGACATCAACTGTGTCATGATGCCCTTCCCAGGTTTTGCGGTACCAGTGGTGCCCAGTCCACCGCCGGTGCCTCTGCTTCCTTCGAGTGCCGGCGCGCGGCGCCTTCGCCCTCCTCCGAGCCGACTCCGACGACCTCTGAGCCGGGCTCGACGACTTCCAAGCCGGCTTCGACGATCTCTACGCCGGCTTCGACGATCTCCGACGCCCCTTCGGTCTCGTCGGGCGTTGGAGGGCCAGCGGTTCAAAGCTTGGCCGACTTGGCATCTCATCTTCCACCGCCACTTGAGAAGCGGAAGCTGCCAGCGCCGTCGACTCCGCCAAAGGGTGCGACGACTTCACCGAGCTCGAAGGGCTTGTCCCCGACAGTGCTTCACGGCCGCTTGGTCCTGGAGCCGTCGAGTAGCGCCGCATCCGGCTCTGGAACAGGCGGCGGCGGGGTTCGGACACGACAACAGCTACGAGCCGGAGTTCCGGTCCGGCCATTCCGACGACGAAGACACCACTCCTCCACGAGACAGCATGGATTTCTCTGGCTTGTTTTCCAGCGATAGCGAGTCAGAAAGCATCAGTCCTCCCACGGAAAGCGGAACCAAGCGTCCTGCATCCTCGCCACCTTCTCCGACCTCCGGTGGCGCCTCCAAGCGGCTTCATGGCGACTCTTCGGCTGCGGTGCCCGTTCTGACTCCGGCTCAGGCTCCTGTGTCTCTCCTGCCGGCCTTCACTACCGGTTCGCCCTCTGCTACACCGCCGGCGTCTGGCGGGACCGCCGGTAAGGCGAAGAGAAGAAGAAGCGCCGGAAGGTCGTCTTCACCGATGCCGAGAAGGCGGCGTACGCTTTCACGTTCCCACCGAACCTCGAGTGAACATGGCGGCAGCGCGATGCCCCGCTTGCATCCTGACGTGTCCTCGATGCTGATGCCAGCGGTGCCGATCACACACTGGACACACCGGAGAAGCGAGTCGTGTGGGTGCGCCACACTCCGGCGTACAAGGCCGAGTTGCCGGCGTTCGTGCCGCAAGACGCAACCACAAGTCGTGGTCCGGCCGGCACGCGAAGGCCAAGTTCCGGCTCTTGTGGAGCTCCGTGCACTTCCCCGACGGCATGGTCATGGGCTACAACTCTATCTTGAAGTGGTCGCCGGTTTCCAGAAGGGCGCCTCGGCACTGTCGGGTCCCATCATGCGAAACAAATTGAACGGTGTTCCTCTTCAGTGCGAGAACTTGAACGTGCCTCAAGACAGGGGTCTGCCGGCGTCGCCGTTCTATTCACCCTCGTTGTAACCAAGAGCTTGTCGGGCAACCTCCTGCAGAAGTATGGGCCGCGTTACGGGGTAGATATTTACCTGGTGCTCATGGCTCTCGCGCTCTGGGAGGAGGATTACGCCCACCGGATCGCTGAGATTCACACCTTCAACCCGACCACGCTCACGATCGAGTGTCAAGGTTGGCTGCTCATCCTCCGCTTCATGTACTCGAATCGTCAGGCGTTTTGAGAGCATCTGCACTGGTTTCACACCGGCACCCGGACCGTGACTCAGATCGCCGACTGGCTCGTTCCCAACCAGCGTCGCGGGATGCTGTCGAAGTACTTCAAGAACGCGTGGCACTACGCCGGCTTCGACGACCGTGTCATCGAGTCACTGAAAGCCCGGGCTCAGATCGCGTTCCGCTACCACCACTACATCGGCGTGGCGTGGCCGGTCCCGGACGTTTGGAAGGATCCCAACTACACGCGCGGGCGAGTCGGCACTCGGTCGACCGGCACGCCGGGTCCGGAGTTCTACACGGAACAGTATCCACCAGAGCTTCTGGCTGGGCGGAAGAGGAACGCGGCTCAAGTGGCGGCTTGGCTCAAGATCCACGGCTCAACATCCGGTGATCCTGGAAGAGTGGCCGGCGCCTCCGACGCCCCGACTGGATTCATCGCCGGAACCAAGCGAGAGCGACGACTCCGGCATTGAAGAACCGCCGGTCCGAGTCGCTTCCGCTGGGGACGTAGCCCGGTCGACTCCGGCCGACATCTAACTTGGTTCATACATGTCTTCTTTTCTTGCCACATGCAGCATGCACACGCGCTCTTTCCTTCAACTCGCTTGGCCCTCACCGGCTCTGGGAGCCGGCTCTTCAAGCTGGGTTGGCATCAAACCCCACTGAGTGAGGCGAGCGTGCAACTTGAGGGACGCTGCGGCCCCTTTGCCGACTACCAGAGGCGCATGGCCATTCGGAGTCCCTGAGGACTTCGAGTGGCCGCACGACCTCGGAGCCAGCGATCCGGCTTACGGTACCGGCTCCCGTCGGCAGCGTCTTAGCTGCCTTCCCCGCCCTCGTCGATCTGCATGGCGGCGAATCGCGATCGACCTCGAGCGCTTCGGTCGAACTCGCGCAATAGTCTTCCACAGTTTAGCCGGTGCACGGGCTCCCACGTTGGGTCGTCGAAGCCGGCCCACTTGACGAGATACTCTCTGACACGGCGGGCGTTCCTCGCGCGGGACCAGTACATCCAGACATCCAGCAGCGACTCG
This sequence comes from Pythium scleroteichum, assembly GCA_023335855.1. Taxonomy (NCBI): domain Eukaryota; phylum Oomycota; class Peronosporomycetes; order Pythiales; family Pythiaceae; genus Pythium; species Pythium scleroteichum. The sequence continues at coordinate 9,317 of JAADVR010001042.1, forward strand.
ACCTCATACTCATCGGCTCTCCGGTCCGGCTCCCAGCTATCTTCCGGCAGCAGTGCTGCGTCGAAGTCGAACTCTTCCGGCGTTTCCGCCGGTGCGGCCGTAGGACGCTGTGGAGACAGGATTCTCGGCTTGAGCCGGCCTACATGGACCCACGGGAACACTCTGTGAGGCGAGTCGCGGATCTCCAGCTTGCACATGAAGTCTTGGCTCTTCTCGATGATCCGGAAAGGGCCGTGCCAATGGTGGGCCAGCTTCTTCGTGAGACCAGGGCGCACTTGAGCGATGTACAACCAGTCCGCGTCGCCAATCTCGAAACCGGACTTGAACTTGTCTGGGAGGCCATGCCACGCTCTGTTCCGCTCTTCAGCACGGGATCGCTTGGCTTGTTCTTGCAATCGCCGGACTTCCGCTTGCACATGCTGGTATTCTCGCTGAACTTGAAGTCGCCACGCGTAGGCGCGCATCTTGTCTGCCCTCCTAGCCGGCTTAGGAGCGAGCATCGCCTCCATCGTGGTCTTGGCGTCCCACCCATGCAGCAGGAAGAACGGATTCTCCCTTCGCGTGGAGTCCCAGGCTGTGTTCAGGGCGAACAACAGCCGGCCGGCCAGGTCTTCCCAATCTTCCTGAGCCGGCTCCTCGACGTAGGACCTGATACTCCGGATCACCGTCTGCACTGATCGCTCTTGCTGCCCGTTTGCCTGCGGACGATACGCCAAAGCCGCCCGTTGCTGGCTGCCCATCATTCGCGCGAAATGCCCGAAGACTTCGCTCATGAAACGCGGATCGCGGTCGTGCCGGATCTCGGAGCTCGCGCCGAAACGCCGGAACACTACTTCTTCGTAAGCTTCGGCGACATCCTCCGCTGTCGTGCTTCTCATCGGCTTGGCCATGACATAGCCGGAAAACATATCTTGGAACAGTAACAGCGCCGTGTTACCTTGGCGAGACTCCGGCAAAGGCAACACGAAGTCCATGGACACAATCTGCATGGGATACTCCGGCATCAAGTTGCCTGGCGACGGGCCGGCGTTGTTGGTGCAGCCCCCTTCGACGTGGAGCAGTCGATGGCC
>JAADVR010001043.1:0-10379 GCA_023335855.1 Pythium scleroteichum
ACAGATCATGCGTCGCTGCGCACTGCGACATAATCGCCACATCTGTCGCCACGTATGGCCCAATGGTTGTCATTCTTTGCAGAATACAACTTCTCAGTCGAGTACAAGCCGGGTCGGCTGAACGTGTTGGCCGACGCGTTATCTCGGCGGCCCGATTATGAGCTGGCTCACATCACGACGCTGTCGTCCGGCGTCTACGACTTGGTTCGTGATGCGTACGTTCGTGACGTGCGATGCGCGGGACTCATCCGAGCACTAGAAGACCATCTCCTGAAGAAAGACCTCTCCCCGCGCACTCGCGCCCAGCTGCATCGTTATGCGTTCTCGGACGGTCTACTCCGCTATCGGGTCAATCCGGATGGTCCGGAACGGATTGTCGTTCCAGTAGATGAAGATCTTCGCTTTGTGGTCGCCTATGGCTTCCACGATGGCGCTCAAATAAAGTCACTGCTGGATAGTTCAGCTTGCGTGTGGTGTAGATCAACCATGATTCATACAGAAGCCAGTGACACAGTATAAAACAACAGTGAGTGGCTGTGAAGGACTTTCAGTTTCGATTCCAGACGTGCATGAATGCTAGGATCCCCATCATTTGTGATCGAATTTGCTGCCCGTTCCGTGGAAACTGCGGGAACGGACTCAATTAAACGAACAGCCTACGCACCATGCGTGACAACACGACCGGCGAATATCTGCTGCAAGCGATTGAACGAATTGACAATGGTATTGTGCTCGACGAATATTTAGGTGTGTGGACCCTCGAGAGGCGCAGTTCTCCAGCGATCCGGAATGCAGGATATCGTCTCGCAATGCGGGTGCAGCCTCGCGACCATCACCATTTACGGGTTTGTATCGCGCCAAGATTTTCGGTGGACTGATACGATTCTGAAATCATTCAGGCACTCCCTCGGCCCGTTTTCACGTGGTACCAATGGCTGTCGACACACCGTAGTTGTGGTTACAGCGCGCGAGAACTTTCCTGGCGAAGAAGTGAACTACGGTGATGATCTGTGGTTCGTGTGTCGTTACGGACAGCCCCAGTGCCATCATCGAAATCTACAAAACCTTCAAGATCCGTGCGTTGAGCGCGGTACTAGTATGGGTCCTAAAACATCGTAACGACGACATCAATTATGTGTTGAGAAGATTTGTTTTCGTATTATTCGCAACCAAGATGTTCAGACGAACAACTGGAGGAGTGAGCAGACTTGTGCAGCGTTGTTGGTGAGATTTGAGCTTCATCACACATGAGGAAAAGTTGCTGGCAACACGAGATTGATTCGATCTTGCGAGACGATTTGAGCGTCCGCTGGTTAATAACTACAACAACCACGAACTCAAAGGTTGTGATCAGTGGAGTTGGTCGCAGCTCGCGCAATCTCATTGTAAGTGCGTGGTGGATCCTCGACCACGATTGTTTTTTGGAGAACTGCGCCTCTTTGTACAGCAATGAAGGCACGTGACGAAGGAGGCTTCTGCGTTCAGCTGAGCGGATTCAGCCAGCCAATGTCGTGTCACCTTGAAGTTGAAAACGACTACCTACTTTTATAACTCAGTATTTATTGAATGCTCGTAACTGATTCGATAAACTATGGACTTGCGACTAGACATGAGTGCTTCTGAGAATGACCGTCTTCTGCACGGAATGTACAGTGACCCTGGTCAGCTCGTGGAGATTACTGGGGGCAGCTGCAAGCCGATGTCGACTGGAGGGTTACTAGAATGGGACGTGGACAAGCTACAATTGTGGGTATCGAATTGCCGATTCTAATAGTTGGAGCATTGCGGATGATGTATGCCTACTCCTGAATGCGGTGGCATCAACGCGGAAAGTGAAAGTGACATGAACCTCATAAAGCTCTCCCCCCCACTTTCTGTAGAGATGACACTGTCAATAACTTTGTTGATTTGACGAATAAATGATTGATTGTGCCATTTTGTCTGGAGATGCTTTCAAAGACATTTGTCCAGGTAAGTACGTCCATTCAGCTCAGAAACGAATTGATTCTGGTATGTCGGAGAGTGGCGCTATCCTCGTGAGTAATGCCAGTCACGTTGGCCAAAATCCATTACAGCTGACGAACTCCATATTAAGTTGAAGTTGAAGTCTAGTACGTACTTCTTACACCCACTATCTCGTTGAAACCATGTCGGGATTGGCTTAGACCATGGATTTGGGAGTGGACACGGTAGATTGATATTCTAGTGACCGTATAGTACACGGAGTTGACAGGGCTATTCTTTCTATAGTCAACGAGATACAGCAATAATATCGAGTGTTACTGTCGGGTCGAAAGGATGAGACTGAGGTATTGGCACAACGAGGTCTTATCTTTCCTACAAGTGCTGTTAGTTGGAGCAGCTGCGGCTCAATGACACCAATTGTTGAACGTGCCATTCAAACAGAGCGTTGGATGTACGACGTGCATTCTAATTGTTTGCAGTGCGGAGCACCCGACTAGGAAGGGCACTAAATCGCCCGAGCATACGCAAAAGAGCGCCGATGTTACTCGTCTCAAACGAGATTTCGCAAGGTCAACAACAGTTCCATGGCGTGTTGAGCTCACTCTGACAAAGGTAAACAGACGCTCCTTAGATTCCTTCAGCTAGTGACGTTGTCTGACAACCTGTGGCGATAGTAGCGATGGAGTTGTGGCCAACGAAGAATTTTCATTGCTACGTATCTTCATTAGGGCATACACAGCTATCCTCTGCCCGCCAGTTAGCATCGGTATGAAGTCTTGACCACGGCGCGCTTTTTGTATGGGTGGATCTACACCCTACGAGCTCGACGACGTCGACACGATGGAGAGACGAATTGGGGCCCTCCCACGTGAGGATCGGAGTGAGATGCAGTTAATTCTCTACGTGCTCGACCCGGTTCCGAATCGTTGCGAGAGTGCTTGCTCCGGGATCCTACGTGCACGTCTTTTCAGTTGGCATGGTGACGGAGAAACACGGTGTCTCGCTGGGTGCTACGACAATCGACAATCTATGCCCGCTCTAATATCAGGTCCACGACACTGTACAGTATTGCAAATTTAATTCATCCTCATGTCTGCATGTACACGTCGACCCATGTACATATGTTCAGGAGGTAGGTTTGAGATTTACATTTAACTGCTCTACATGGCGATAGTGTAGATTCACTTGACATTGATTGTTATCGCATCAGTGAACCCGTGCGGTCAAATCTGACGCCGAGAGTACGCGACGATGGATCGGGTGGCTGTGCCGCAGCGACAATCCGTGTCTGGAGTTAAACCAACGATGCGTCGACCGCAGTGCAGTCGAAAGATGCCCCACGTGACGTTGCATCTGACGGCTGGCCATGATTGCAGCCGCAGGATCGGTGGCGCCATGGTCCCATCCTCGAGCAGAGTGACGGAGGAGTTCTTCTCAGTAGGACCGTAAACCGCATGAAATTTGTGGTAGTTTTCGCGCGATGGCGAACACCGCGAGCGACGATGCATTGACCAAATCCTACTGTTATCTGACGGTATGACGCCTTCTCTAGGATTTTGGCTTGAACTTTTCACTGGACGACAGTGCCTGGACAGCGTCACGTCGACGGCATACCGAACGTACTGCGGTGCACAGGACAATACCTGCATGAAGAACGCACAGCGCACCGTTGATTGCAAATGACCACGGAAGAAAACTCACAACTTTGGATCCGAGTGAATCGACGGATTTGGAAGGGATGGGGAGACTAAGCATTTGGCGGCTGCATTTTGTCGCTCCAATTTTGGAGTCGCCGTCACAACTAAAACAATACAATAGGAGATGGTGCATCAGTCAGCCGCTTAGGTGAGTTAAACGGACAATGTGAGATGTGACGGAGTTTTGTACAAACGGATTAAGACAACTACTGGTGACAAACATCACAGTGGTTCTAGCGCAACGTGTACTCTGGATGAGACGTGTACAATTACGTTCACTTCAAGATAAGATAAGACGAAATCAAATTAGCCTCATCCGTCACTGACTATCGGACAGAAAGATAGCACTGCGTCGTTCTTTGTCCGATCGATTACGACACAATTGTGCAACTGCAGTATGCGCAAACTCTCATGTCGCCCTAGGACTCCTTGTGACGATCGAGTAGTCGCCTCCGCACGATCCCTTGCGACTCGCTAGGTCTACTTTCTCGTCGACGCGGCATTGAAGCTACACGATCCGCTCTTGCTCGATCGTACAGCCGCCCAACGTACAATCTCTCCCGATCCCATACTGCTGATGAGCAGTACACATATGGCGCTAATACGACCGACGTTATCACTACTGTGTAACCACCAACACCGTCCATGAAGTAATATACTAATCTCAAGTAGTCTTTGGGTATCGTGCAGCCGCCACTTGTACAGTCGCTCACGGCACCTTCAATTTCACGATAGTATGAGAACACAGTAGACTGCCGTCGCCAGCAACTGCGCTGGGAGACTGCGGAGATTTCGAGCTTATAGACGTGCTGCAGCTGCTTCAACCGTTTGATGGCTTACGGATGACGATTGGGCAGGTTCAATTAGAAGTATAGCAGACCGACTGTGTTGCTGTTTGCATGGGATATCCGCACGGTTGCTGCCTCCAGTCTACAATGAGCGTTGCAGAGCTCGAAGCAGAGCTGAAGCAGCAAGAACTCTTACGTCGCTACGCATCCACGGGGCATCCTTTCGTCCATTGAGAATGAGCATCCGGTAAAGTCCGAGCGAGTGGTGATTGACATGTGCGTCCTCCAAGTGGATGAGCATGATTTGTGCGGGCACATTGACGTGATCGAGAAGAGTGCGGTGGACACTGACTTTCAGCAACGGAAGGATTTGGTACTTGAGCTACAAGACAAAACCAAAGCCAAGTATGTCTTCTGTCTTTCCTTGTGGAAAGCGAAGAAACAGTCGCATGACCACGTTACCGAATCGACTACGTGCCTGGACGGTCCAACGTCGTTTCGAACGTTTACGATCTACATCTCTATAGCGACATCGCCCAAGTATCCGTTCAAGCGCGTTTCATCTTGAAGTGTGAGAGCGACGAAGCACGCAGCAAGAGCAAGCGCAAGGCGAAGGATCCCAGGCCGTGAGTACGTATATCTACGATTCAGGATGAGAGAGGGTGTTGTCGTCTTCATTTGCAGCTAGGATTACATGTTGTAAACCCACAAATCCACAGCATCGTTCAGTACCCAAATCCTCACTGTGCTGATGATATCTCGAACCTATCGATGAATACTCTTCCTTGTGGAGTTTTGAACTGCCCAAACACGCAATGAAACCAATGGGTCGGTCAATCGAAAGCCGATTATCTCGGAAGGAAAATACGTCAAGCTGGAAGAACCGCTAGTGAGTCAAAGAATCTAGTGAGCGGACGGAAGCGAGGCTTTACGATGTCCAAGTCTACAAGAAGGCGAGAAGAGAGTCTGAGAAAAAGTCCGCCTCTTGCATGGAGAATAATGCATCAGAAGCTCGGCTTCAACAAGTTCATGAGACTCGAGAGCGGAACAGAATGAACCGGACTGCCCGAAACTCCTTTCGGAATGGTGATGACGATGAGACCAACTATTTCGCGACTATTGACACTCCACTCGCTCTCGTTTGCGGTATTTGTGGCGAGAGCTCACCCACAAACTCTGCAAGAATTATCAAGTACAACCCAGACGACGCCAAGCTCAAACTCTTGGCAGGTATATCCGACACACACCAAATCGGAGATCGAGGACTAATCGAAGCTGGCATCTCATTTGACAAGGGAGCTGAGATAGTCTGCATTTGCCTCGATGCACCACGTCTCTTGTTCGACAGCAAGTCCCAAAATTTAGAATCGCGAGCGGAATGCGACCCCCACCAGTGCCTGATTGCCTTGCGAAGTTAATTCCCATGGAAGCGAGAATGGTGGGACTAGGGCTTTGCGCTTGAATATCTTGGGCAAACGGCGACGAGAGGCAACTCGATTAATAGTTGGAACGACAGAATAAATGTAGTGATGAGCTACCACGTCCACTTGATCAGTGTGGCGTCATCCTTGTCAAGACAGCTTCGCAAAATAGGCCTCCAACGTAATACCACATGCACCCGAGTTTTTGGGAGAGGCGATTGTATGGCTGGAGGCCCACAATTCTCTATACTCTGACATCATGATTGATGAAGAGTTTCTAGGAACTATGGCTGGCAAACCGAGTCTCCCAGAAGTTGAAATGGATGCAGCAGAAGAGAACTTGGGCGACGATACGGCTCAGGACGACCAAGCAGAATGGCCAATTGAAGAATCGTTTGTCTTGAATAGACGATCACCAACTCGAGGACGGAAAGATGCTGGAAATTCTAACGGAACACAATTAGAACGAGCATATCCGTTGCCATCAAACGACCGCCCAATCAACGAGTATACCACCAAGCATTTGATGCAGTGCTGCTTCCCAACGTTGTTCCCGTTTGCGACAGGAGGATTCCATCCGTTGGATGAAGCGAAGTACGTGCACTCGTACAAGCTTGCTGACTACAGTGAACATTTGACGTTGTGGCACGACAGGAGATTCGTTCTACACCCGACATTTAAGTTTTTTTTCTTGAACTTGATCCAGCAGAGACAAGTCGACGGGCTTCTCAAGAAGTTGACGACTATGGCCCACAGATCTAAGACGAAGCGAGGTTAAGCGGGAGAATCTGTCACACCTCCAAGAGTGATAAATGTTGTCACTAAGCTTCAGAGCAAATAGTATCTTAGAGAGTTGAAGCCGTAATTTCGGTCGGTTCGAGCAACTGGGTTATATTGGGCAAAAGTGCGAAGTGACGTGATGGCGCTCATTGGCAATACGGCTCTCGAGAATCCGTGGCCAACCTTCTTCATCACGCAGTGCAGCTGATACGCTTTGGCCAGATTTCTTTAGAGTTTGTGACCCTCGTCTATCCCTCGAAGATGCTGCCAAGCTCTCACCAGCTCAACGCCGACGATATCTAAATGAGAACCCTGATCTTGCTGCGCATCTTTTCCATCGCCGGTTTCGTGCGTTCTTCAATCAGATTCTGCGTGGGAAATCAAAGCCTCTATTGTCGACTTTTCTGGAGAGTCGAATATCAGCGCCGTGGGTCACCCCATATGCTCTGCTTTGGGTTAGGGGAGTGCCAAATATCCTCGAGTTTTTTTTAAGCGAACTGCAGAGGGAATTGATACGTTACGGACTTTTGCTGACAAGTTCATTTCGTGTTTGGCGCGATTCAGAACGCCATCAACATCAGAGTTAGAGCCCGCCGCACCTGTGACGCAGGGTGCAACAAGTACTGCGCAACGCGATGTGGTCGACCCACTCTTTCTGCGACCCCCTCCGGTTACTCAATCAGATGAACTGAGTGAGATCTTGGCCGACTGATCAAACGACTCCAGCAACATGTGCTCTACTAAATCATCTTGTCAACGAGATGGGAAGTGCAGATCCGGGTTCCCACAGCCACTTCAGGGTCGTACTGATGTGACTCGAGTTGAAGAAGGAAGCAAGGTGACGATCACAATAGTGCACGTGCGCGACAACGACGCAACAACTACAAACCGACAATGTTATCAGCATGGAGGGCAAATATGAATATCAAGCTGATAGGAGTTCAAGGGCAGGTGTATTACGGTAATTACAGCTGGGCTTTTCGATTTACGTGGCCTGGTTACCAGGGGAGTGCCCCACACTTCGCCACTACTGGGTAGTCACTGGGGGGAGGGGCAGCCCTCGCGGCCACTGGATTCGATCCAGCGACCACTCGGTTATCAACCGAGAGCTCTACCGACTCTGATGCCTACGTTTGCAAAGCCGAACCTGATTCCGTTCGGTTCTACAAAACCATAGAGCGGGCACTATCTCAAATGCCAGATGGTTCTCCACACCCCGGTATGCACAAGTGGACAGCTACTGCCCTCCTCGCAACCAGAGAAGCCAGTGCGCAGGAAGCAATCTATATTCTATCAATCTCGCCTCGGCTGTACGAAAATTCGAGAACAGTCGTCAAAGTTAAAGTCAACCGTCACAGTCGATGGTATTACCATCTTAATGACTGTGATGGCTGTAAGCATCGAGATACTGAGAACGTTCGCGTTGAGCCAATGGAACTTGCTCATATGAAAGCCCACGATCAGTTGGGTTTGATCAACTCAAGTGTCAGGAGTTCTTTGAGCTATATTAACGAATGGACTTGGAGCCAAAACCCAACCAAAGGCTGCTTTGATGGGCACTTATCGATCAGAGTGGCTTCATTCGAGCTAGGTCCGAAAAGCAGGTCGTACGCCCCAGCCCATTTATCAAAATGGATAAGTCCAATGCGGACTTTTGCTTTGCACAACTATTTCTACATCGGCCATGGCGGATACTTGCTGACTTACCAGAAGAAGATGATAATGTTCTGCACGCTTAACACGAATGGAATCCATCAAGTAACTTCATATGGATACAACACATTGATGAGAGGATCAACCGAGATCGAGTGCTCGCAGCAGGCTCGGAGCCAGAGATCACGTTGCCATCCCCGAACTGGGCGATACACTTGCCAGAGGTCACTAGACTGGATAACGACAAATCGTCCCTCCACTCCGAACAATTCTTATCAAGATTCTACTACACAGCGAATGATATATTGCGGCCAAAATCGTTCGTCAAAGACGTAATCAGACAGTTCTTGGATAATGTGGACCAGCCACAATCCACAAAGGAGAAGACCCGGTACGTCTACCGAACGAGAGACCAGAGGCCATACATGGCGGATGACCGATAGGCCCCATTTGCTTTGTGGATGCTCCAAAATCGTCGCCGAGCGGCGGCTACCTTAGTGGGCCAGAGTTGGACCAACTGCAAATGGCGATCGCAGGGGGCGGTTGGCGCGCTTGGTCTGACCGTCTGTCTCAGGATGGTCAGTTGTCGACATCTTGTTACGCGTTCCGAGAGATCGGAACGCGGCGCGCCAGAATTCCGCGGTGAAACGTGGATCCCGATCTGACACGAGTTCTCGTGGCAATCCATGGTGTCGAAACACCGTGTCGACGAACACTCTAGCACAGCCTTCGGCTGTGATCGTCTCCGGAGCAGCGACAAGATGGACCATCTTGCTGAAGCGATCCACGAACACAAGGATCCCGTCATTCTTGTGCTCGTCTTCGGGGAACCCGAAGATGAAGTCCATGGAGACGGACTCCTAGCACTCTGTCGGAGCCGGCAGAGACTAGAGCGGCGCACGAACTGAAGGTCCTGACTTCACTTGCTGGTAGACCGCCCAAGCACAGATGTACTTGGGCATGAACTTGTATTGGCGAGGCCAATAGAAGTCGCGGCTCAACGTAAGATAAGTCTTCTCACGCCCACGATGTCCACTCACTGGAGCATCGTGGTGCTCATACATGATCCGCAGACGCAGATCATGATCCACTGGGACGACGACACGTGGCGTGTCGTCGGCAACGGCGCTGTAGTACAGCAGGCCGTTGCGCGATGCGCAGTCGATCAATACGAAGCCGGCACCCCCTTCAACGCTTGCGGTGATGGCTCCGCAAGGTACGCCATCAAGTGCACGACGTTAGCGTCGTGTGCATCCGCAGCACGGATGTCGTCGAGCAAAGTCGACGACGGAACACTCGAGCTGAACGCAGCAGCTGCGTTCAGCGAACTTGGGCGACGAGAGAGAGCATCCGCGACGACGTTAAGTCGTCCGGGCTTGTACTCGACGGAGTTATACCCCGCGAAGAAGGACAACCACCTCGCCATACGCTGCGAGAGGTGTGGACTGTTCACAGCCGTGCGTAGAGACCCATGGTATGTGAAGACCTTGAACGGTCTATCTCCAAGCAGATAGACGCGGAACTTGGCCAGCGCATACTTCATGGCAAGGAGCTCCTGGTCATGCACCGGATATTTCCGCTCAGCTGGTTGCAGCTGACGCGACTGGTAACAGACAATGCGCTCAGCGCCGTTGTGGTCGAACTGCATCAACGCTGCGCCGATGGCAAAGTCGCTCGCATCACAAACCTCATGGAATGGTTTGGCTTGATGATGATGATGAAAGCTGGAGTCTATTATGTTACATCTGGGTGAACTACGATAGCTGGGGAAATATGTAAGAGAGAAGGAGCGCCTACGGTGCCGGGGCCAAGGAAGACGTGGTGTCCTGCCACCGAATGACGTCACCATGAAGAAGGGGGTGGATTCCGCGCCATTCTGGGCGGTCGGAAGGATGAAATGTCTGGAGGCTGCGCTTGGAGTCCGAGTCCATCGCGACATTGGCTGCGTAATCTGCCATCTTGTTGTAAGCGCGCAGGTGATGACGCCACTCGCTTACTTGGAGACGATCGGCCGCTAGCCGAGTTGGGACGTAGAGACGCTTGAGTCGCTCGTTTTTTTTTTGGGGGGGGGTCCG
>JAADVR010001044.1:0-10378 GCA_023335855.1 Pythium scleroteichum
GAAGAAGGCAGTGCGTGTAGTCATGAGCCTTGTGTGCAGCCACGGCCTTGGTGCTGCTGACACTGAAAGAGAACAGTTGAATGAAGTCTCTAGACTATCGAAAGGAGAAGTCCTCAATACTTGGAAGTGACAGTTGCAGATATGCGACAGTAGGTCGGCGCGTTGGCGACGCCTACCAATCCAGCGCTCAGCGTGCTATACTGTTCTAGATCATCGATAGATCTCTTCGCAAGGGCGCCCTCAGTTTCGAATTCGGAGAAGACGAACGCGACCGGACACTGACGCTGACGCTGCGAGTGTTCCTCGATCCCGTCTCTGTGTCGGTGAAGTATAAGTTCGCACTGAAGCATGTAGTTCGCACAGAAGCCGATTTGCTTGCCGCGCGCGTTCGGGATCTTGAAGAAAAGCTCAGCGTTTTGGAGAAAGAAAACACGGCGTTGAAGGGCCAACTCCTAGACGTCATGTGACGAGTCGACGGCATCCAGAGAGCCTCCGCGCAAACGCCTGTTAGGGGACGGTATGGTGTTCGTAAGCGCAGTCCGGCATACGACGTCCAATTAGCCGATCCCGAACCATCAGAGTCCATCCCGTTCCGTGAGTATCAACCCCAGCGCCGATAAAGCCAAACTGCGATTTTGGGTCGGTTCTTCGACCAGGACACTCGCCGGCGGGAGCAGAAGCAACCAAATTTGTTCTAGGCCCGTAGGAAACCACGTGGGTCTGTAGTCGTTTCCAAACTTAGATTTTGGATTAAATCCGACTCGAGTATTGGAATTAGTTTGGATGACTAGCGGGGAGTTCAACGACCCATTTCGGCTGGAGACTTCTCGGCTTCACTCACAGAAGTTAATCTCCAGGCGACAATCTCTTGACACGATTCTCAAGCAGATGGATCTTGGCCTTGAGAGAGAAGTAGTCCTTCTCCAGATCAGTCAGCCGCTTGGTCGAGTTTGCCGACGTATCTTCGACGACTTGCAAGCGTGTGCCCAGATAATCAATGCTATCGATTGCACTGGATGTAACGTGAACGAAAATTCGACGGAGCAGATGCGGGTCGCCATCTGGAGAACGACCGTCAAGATCAAGACGAAGTCTCCACCGCGCGTTGTGAGAAGCGGTCGATAGTCGCTCCCGCGGAGAGCGTTGTCGAAAAGCTGCGAGATAGTAGGGGCTTCCTTGAGGCCACCTCAATCAAACCAATGGAATCCAAATGAAGCCAACCTGTGCGTAGCCCAGTGCGTTTGTCCTGGGAATCGCGTTGTCGACAGTGACAAAGGCGTTGTGACCCAGGACTTCGCTTTTCCTGTATTTTATTTACGACAGGGTTTGAGGTCTTAAACAGTTGATTTGTGGCATGCACCATAAGCAACGTACCACTGCTTCTTGGTCTTGAAGCTCTCGATTCGTAACATGAGAGTGTCGTCGTCTCTTGAGACAACTTCGAAACGGTGCGGTTGTGCCTCGCCGTCGATATCAAAGCTCGTCTCGCCACAGAAAGTCTGCGTCATCTTGCTTTCAGTAGTAAGTGGTGGTCGAGGACATTTGAGCTTCGTGCCATTCTGGGACAAGGGGAAGAAACGAACCCGTCAACTGTCTGGACCAGCATAGTCAAAGCACCTCTTCACAACGCAGGATATGATCAGAGTGGTTTCCATCTCCAAGCGCAAGAACAGAACGCATGGACTGCTGGTTGCTGCTTTTACATTGATCGATGTCTTCCTTCTTGACCGTCCAGACCTTTCAAAACGGAGTCGTAGATCTCCTCACCTTGGCCATCGCAGAAATGGAATCATAATTGGCACTTGAATCATCAAATAAAATCTGAAAAAAGCTTCTTTTGGGAGCGCTCACCTCTCGGGTCCTCGGGCTCTCGACCTACCGATACGACGGTCGTTCATATGGGGTCGGGGATCGTCCGAACCAGCTCGCAGCAGCAAAGCTGCGGTCAAGTCTCTTCAAATCACTCGATATGCCGTTCAGGCGACGCGTGAGCCGTGGACCTTGTGCTTGAGTGACTTGACCTCAGTCTCCAGCTCGCAAACCCGCGCCGTGGAGCTCGTCGAGGCCTCCTCGACGTCTTGCAGCCGCGTGCTCAGCACGGCGACGCCATCGATTGGCACCTCGTGGAGCGTGAACGAAAACTCCACCGAGCAGATATGCGTCGCCATCTCGAGAACAACCGTCAGCGTGAGCACGAGATCACTACCACGCGCGATCACAAGAGGCCGATAGTCGCTCCCACGAAGAGCATTCGCGAAGCCCACTCGGGCAGGAGACCATGCCACTGACCTGTGCGTATGCGAGCGCCGTGGCCTTGGGAATCGCGTGGCCTGTCGTGACAAAAGCCGTGAGGGCCAGCTCCTTGCTCTTCCTACCACTCCAGACTGTCGTTAATGCGTGTTTTAGGATGAGAGCAGTCAGTTTCGCCAGCTCACCACTGTCGCTTGGACTTGCGGTCTTCGATCCAGATCGAAAGCGTGTTTTCGGCCGTCGACACGACTTCGAAGCGGTGCGGACGCGCCTCGCCGTCCATCGGGAAGCTCGCGTCGCCTCGGATCGTCTGCGCCATTTCCTGTTTGGCGCCATTGAAACTTAGCAACTGGGACGAGGTGCTAGGACTCACAAACCGCCAAACTGGATCGTTTGACAACGGATACGATTTCAGCGCAGTCTTGCTTGGAGTCACTTGGAGACTGCACGGCGTTGTGGGAGTTTTGCGAATAGTGAAATTACAAGATAGAAAATGCACCCTTCTGACCTCTCCTTCTCTCCCCTGGGGGTTACAACTAGCAGAATACACGACGCCCGGGGGGTCTTACTCGTCCGTGAAGCCCGTGACCTCCATGTTGATGACGAGCGAGAGCACCTCTTCAAGCTCCTTCTTGGTCTTGTAAAGTGGCAGGTCGATGCGGTTAAAACACGTGTGTGCACGCGGGAAGGCATTCTCCGGGTACGGCACGGCCTTGAGCGTGAAATGACAGATGCGTCCGTCGTAACTTGTGAGGGCCTTGAAGCCCTGCACTGGTACACGCGATGAGCCGGTCGTGAATTGCAACAGGCGCGCACGTTCCTCATCACTGAACGCCTCGACGATCTCCCAGTACCAGCCTAGCAGTTCCTCGGGCAGCTCGTCCGACACTTGTGTGTGGACCTTCCAATCGTCCACATCGATCGACGGCACACCACACAGCACGAGTTCGAGTTCCTGGTAGTCGAATACGAGAATCAACTCCTGTGGGATGACCTCGAACACGCCAGCCATCAGGTGTTGCAGTTGCTCGGCGAACGAGTCGAGCATGATGTACCGCAGACGCAGGTACACGTACTCGTGCTTATTGTCGTCTGTGACAGGGATGTTACGGCCGTTCTCCTTGAGGTCGATGATCTCAACCTCGCCGCTTAGCTTGCGGTTCGTGACACTAAAGTCGAGGCAGAGAGCATCGACGCCGTCGTTCTCCTTCATCCACTTGAGCGACTTGTACACCTCCTGGTCGAAGAACTCGAGATCCGAGAACGAGATCGGCACGCCGAGCAGGTGCTTGAGCAGCGGCAGTGCCAAGTGGGCCTTCATGAGCTGGCCCTCGAGCAGCGCACGACCGAGCAGTCGGCCGGCGCCACGGAAGTAAAGCAGGTGGTCGGCCGAGGCCTCCACCGAGTTGGGGTTCACCACGTACGCGAGCGAGTCAACGTGCGCGCACATGAAGAGACCGATCGTTTCATCAAAGAGCTTCTCTGTGACGAGCGCGAACCACTCCCGCTCGAGACCGCCGGCATCAATAGCAACTTCACCGATGAACTCAATCCGCAGCGGCATGTGGATGTGCTCCATCTGCACGCCGAGAAGCTGCTCCATCGACTCCACCAAGATGTTTTCACGGTGGACGCGCATCTTAAGATGGCCATCCTCCCAGGGCTTGATCAGCGCCGACGTCTGCTCGAGGAACCAGGCGTACTTATCCTTGAACGGCAGCGCCGCCACCTGCTCGAGAATCTCGAGGTCCTGCTCCGAGATCTCGTACCCGCGCGATGCCACGCGGGCGTCCACTTCCCGGTACTCCTTGAACGTCATGCGGCCGTCCGGATGGCGCGGCGTGGCGGCGAGCTGCGACACGAACGCGAGCGACTGCTGGCTCACGAGTTCTTTCGGCGACGACGGCACGGCGGGCGCGTCGACGTCGATGCGGACCTCTCCGTCCGCGGGCGACGAGCTGAGCGACGTGTTGGTGGCGGACGTGACCGAGGCCGTGACACCGGCCGAGGCGTCTCCAGTAGCTGCGTCCTTGTTGTCCTTGTTCTCCTTGGTTGGGAAGGGCAGCGTGAGTTCTTTCTTGGCCCAGTACCGCTTGCCGTCGAGCCCGACCTTGCGGACCCACTCCTGGCGGTTGCGCGCGCCGCGCTGACGTGCGTTGAGCATGTTGAGCCGTCGGATCGCGAACGAGCGCGTGCGGTTGAAGCTTCGCTGCGAGCCGCCGACCGAGAGCTTGCGCTGCGCGGCCGCGTTGGGCGTGAGCGGCGCGCCGTGGAACGAGAAGCCGTGCTCCGTGCCGCAGAGCACGCAGGCCTTGGCCGACGGCTTGTTGTAAAAGTCGCAGACTTCGCACTTCCACTGGTTCTGGAGCTCGTCGCTCGACTCTTGGACGTCCTGCCGCGTCATGGGCTGGCCGTCCTCGGTGTACTGGCCGCCGAGCAGCGGCTGCTGGAGGTTCTCGTCGAAGCGCGCGCGGCGACAGCAGTAGTAGACGATGATGACCACGAGCAGGCCGCCCGTGACGTACGCGAGCCACGACGGCAGCGCGCCCGTGCCGGAGCTTTGCGCGCGCGCGGCGCCGCACTGCACGGCCAGCGCGAGCGCGAACGCCGCGAAATCGCGCACGGAGCGAGACCACATCTTGAGCTGTTGAATGGACCCTCTCACGACGCGAGGCGAGCCCTGGGGCGCGAGCGAGAGCGGCGCGAAGCGACGACGCGAATGCAGCTTACGCTTCCAGAGAGCCCACTCGTGGAAGCGTCGAGTTATGAAGGGAGAGAGAAAGCGAGAGGGCCCGTGAGCGTGGAAACCATCACTCTGCGGCGTTTCGACCGGAACTGAATAGAAGACCGGTTCGAACAACATAGACCATCATATTATAGAGCAAATCTAGTAATGGAGGCTTTAGTGTGAAGAAGTGTTCACGAGTGTTTATTCGCTGGGACACGTATGGGAAGATGGGAGGTTATGATGGGTGGTGGGTGCATAACTGCTATGGATGAAATACGTTCGTAACGGATTGATTGCGACTGGACTGCGCGGTCAGCTGGCTCGTTTTTTCGTCCGATTCCAGCAAACAGGCGGGCCGGTTATACCAGGCGTTGCAAGCGGAAGCGTCGTGTCGTTGGCGTCTAAACCGGACGGAACATCCCGGCGTCTGACCAGAGTGACTGTTGGCGGTCTAAACCACCCGAGCCAAGGCTTTACTCGCCTCGTTCGCCGCCATGGTGCCGCCACCACGCGCGTCGAACCGGTTCGCTACGATTGCGGAGCGAGTGGACAGTTCCACTTCAGTCGCCCTGGAATTCGGAAGGCAGTGTCACACACCTGCCGATGTCCCACGCGCGTTAAAACCTTCTATAATCCATATTTTATTTAGACCTATGCGATTAATCAGGTGTACAGTTCATCGAGACCTCTAGAATAGCATGACAGGGTTCGTACCCGATGCTACGCTCCATCACCACTCACGTCTCCATGGGACATTTGAGACAGGTTGCTAACCGTCGGTGATGGGTTCGTGTAGCCATCTCGCCACATGTCACAGAGAGCCATGGGTTTGCTGGTAGGACTGCGGCGACGGCAACGCCTGGAAGCTTCTCCGCGCTTCCTCGTAGCTCGTGGCGTTCGGCGGACGATCAGGAGATCGACGCTGGCTCAGGTCCACGACCGTCGGTCGCGGGGCGACGTAGCTTCCCACGCTCTCACTGCCGTCGGCGGTGTACAGCAGCGGCATTTTCGGGTCGTTCTGGCCGTTATAAGGTCGCTGGTGGTGATGGGCAGCCAGTGCGTCAACACCTTCGTCCTGTTGGTTCATGTAGAACGCGAAGAGGAACATGCACGCGGCTGCGAAGCACGAGCCAATGAGGAAGGCGTTCTTGAGGGCCTGGAAGAGCGGATCGTAATCATCGTAGCCACCGTAGATGTCGCCGCGCCCCCCGGAGCACACTTCGCCGTCGCAGGCGAAGCCCACGCGCATGTTCTGCGCGTCGAAGAGCGTATAGTAGGTCTTGATGAACACATCGCCGAGTATCCACCACTCGTCGGTCGTGGACTGGAGTTTTAACCGGCACTGGCCCCAGCCGATGCACTGCATGTAGTCTCGCGGCTGGAGCTGGAACATGTTGTCAGGCATCATGCCGAACTTGAGGGTCGGAAAGTCGCTGAGACTGACACCGTCGCACACGACGTCGTCGCAACGGAGTCCTTCAGTGATGACCGCGAGCACCTCGTCGTACTGTCCCTCCGGTACGCTAATAAGCGACGTCCCCGTGTCCACGATCGCGTAGCAGAAGGGCGTGCACAAGTTGACTGTCGCGTTACGTCCCGAGAAATGGTTCATCTGCACGGTCCAGTACATGTACGAGTCGTACTCAGGCAACTTGACGACCGGCGTGTAGTGGAACGAGGCGTTGGGTCCAACGACCGACAGATCAAAACCTCCAATATGGAGCTCCGAGCCTGTCTGGTACGCGTCCGGCGTCAAGTAGAACGCGAACATGTTGTCGATCTCTGTGTTCTGCGCCGCAAGAGACGTGAACAGCGTCGGTCGGCTGATCTGCGCGAGGCCTTCAAAGGCCAAGCCAAAGATCCCGTCGGCGAGAAAGGCCTGGAGCTTCTCGGTCTCGTCGTTGATCACGCCGAACTTGACGCTGTCGACTTTGTAGTTCCCGAGCATCACAGTGTCGACCACGACAGTCCCAGAAACCGAACCGCTGCCGTACGCGTCGATGAACTTTTCCTGAGTGTCCAGAAACGTCGTCGACTTGGTGTAGTCGAACAGCGTGTGCGAGCCGCAGTCGACGCAGTCCATGCCAGGCACCCACGTGTCACTCGAGCCCGTGTCAAACACGACTGTCAAGTGCTGCGGCGGGTTACCGAACGCGACGCGCCCAATATACTGCACGTTGCCGTAATTTTTTAACCGCACGGTTTTGCCCATCGTGATCCCTTCCAGCGATCGAAACGCGTGCGCTGGCTTCCTCGGTTCTTGTCCGTCATCTTGTGCCGTGAGATACTGCGGTGTGACGCGCTTGTAGGGCTCCAACGACGGCGTTGGCGTTGGCGCAGGAGCCAGCGCGTGTCTTGTCAGCGAAATGCGGATCGGCGCAGCAAATGAGACCGTGAGCGTCTGCAGATTCAGCAGTGCGCACTGGAAGAGCACGCGAGAGACGGACGCGCGCCATGGAGCCATCCCGCCGATAGACCCGAGCCTAGAAAACGCCTAATAAAGCCGCGAGCGAGTAGTCGATGGGGGATCGCCCAGCGGCGACGGATTTGGGCGGATACGCAAAGGGTCGCGTATGTTTGGGAGTCAACGGCCCGACGACGCTTCGTGGTCGGGCATCACGATCGAACGAGCGAGTCTATTTCGACCAATGAAGCGTGGTTGAATTTGTATTTCAACCAATCAAATGGACTAATATCAGATTGGAATGATGGTCATGGCATGACAAGAAAGATCCACGAGCTCACTTGCCGTGCTTCTCTCGCGTCACCCATGGGGACACGCCACGCGGACGCGTCCAGACGGAGCGCCGTGAGTCATTTCAACTGCTGTGTTTATTTCGCTTCTTCTTCTTGTCGTTTACTCGTCGCCGAGTCAAAATCGCCGTCGCGAACGTTGAGGTTCTCACTCGCGACGCTCTCTCTCCCTCTCTCTTTCTTTCTCTTCGTGTTGATAGCCACATCACCCCCAGTGTGTCGTGCTTGACATCGTGAGCTAACGTTCGCTCTGATGATAATGCAACCGGCATTGTATTCGGGTGGGAATTACATGGTGGCGTTGAAGACCGGGTTGTGGCGCGCGATGCGCGGGCCTTCCTCGTCGTACTGGGCCTTGGTGTGGCAGACGCGGTAGAAGTCGGGTGTGGACGCGACCATCGAGCCGCCGAACCACACGGCGAAGCGCTGCATGCGGTGCGAGATGACGTTGACTTCGAGCTCTTCGGCGCTGGCCTTGACGTACCGCGAGTGAAGCGCGAGGTTCTCGGCCTGGCGCTCGTTTACGAGGCGCTTGATATCGCGCTGCAGACGGCGGTCAAAGCCCTTGAACATGGTGCTGCCGCCGCTGAGCACGATGTTCTTGTAGAGGCCACGACGCGTGTCGATGGGGCTCTTGAGAATCGCTTCGTCGACAACGTTCGGCAGTGGTGTCGTGAAGTTGGTCGAGAAGATCTCTGGGTTGAAGAAGATCTCCGGCGCGAGGAAGCGCTCGTAGCCCACGTCGATTTCCCACGGCTGGCGCGTGCGCGAGTTGACGTCGCTGTACTTGAGAAAGTACTTTTCCGGGTTCGTGTCGTACTTCTTGAACTCCTTGGCGATATCCGGGCACACGTACGAGTGCATCTCCTTCACACGGCGCGCCACGTCGAGCGAGTCCTCCGGCGGCACGGCCTCACCGCGGTCGCGCAGCATCTTTTGGATAAACTGCGTCACATCCCGGCCAGCCAGCGGGATGTGGCGGATGGAACTGCCGATCACGTAGCCGTCAGCGACCGGGATGACGTGCGTGACACCATCGCCCGAGTCGATGACCGTGCCCGTGAGCGAGCGCTGGTGTTCGCGTAGCTTGGGCCACGACGCATACAGTGCAAGCACAGCCTGCACCGCAATATACAGCCCCGGGACATTGAACGTCTCGAACATGATCTCGGCCGTGGCCTCGCGGTTCTCCGGCGGGTTCATGGGCGGCTCGGTGAGCATCACGTAGTGCTCCTCGGGCTCGCAGCGCAGGTACTGGAACATGGACCGCTGCCAGAGCTTCTCCATGTTGTCCCAGTTCTGGACGATGCCTTGCGAGATCGGGTAGTTGACCTGGTGCGTCGACGCGTGCTCGAGCGCCTCGTTGCCGATGTAAAAATCGAGGTCGTCGATGCCCTGGCGGCTGCGCACGATGCTCGAGTCGGCGCCGCCCACGGCGATCGTCGACGGGATGATGTAGCTCGGCTCGGCGTTACCGGCGTACCCGAGCTTGGTGTACCTGGGTTACATTCCAACGGGTTTAGACCCAGAGAAGAAGCACTCCGTGTGGAGAGAGAGCATGGGTAGACCGCGTACCCCGTGCCGTTGTCGATGACGACCGCGGGCTTGAAGTAGGAGGACATGGCGCGGGCGGCGTTCTCTCGCTCTCGGGGCTTCTCTTCAGCTTCCCTGGTTCTGCCTTGGAGATTGTGAGCTCGACACGCCCGGTCCCTCTCTAAAGCGATACCGGCAGGATCGTAATCCCTGTCAGACACTCGAAATAGAGGACGGTGGGTGTCGCACTGTGCTAGCATATTAGCATGGCCTAGGTTTTCAAATTTATAATCATATCAGATAGTCAACTATCTGATATGATGGCGCATGGCGCGTGCAGTTCGACTGTATCAGCTAAATACTGGCTCGACCAAGGCAACAAAGCTTCCATCGATGTTTCCCAGAAGTCGTACGGTTTGAATGGCGACGATCAACCAGTAGAGCCAGTTGTGCGCCACCAAGTTCGTTTGTGGAAGACGTTTAGCGGTGGTCGCAGTCAAGAGAGCCAGAGACTAGAGTGAAGATGTGGTCAGGATGGAGATATGATACGCCATGAAATTTCTGAACACCCGCCCAGCTGGAATCCTCTCTGTCATTGCGTCGATTCTATCGCGGCCACCAAGCTAGAGGCAACGGTCAGAGGGGATCTACTCGAGTACATTACCAATAGGGAGGTGCTCTCCCTTGAGTTGGCCCTCGATATTTTCTCTGAAAAGGCTATTTTAGAGCAGTGTTTCTCAAGCCAACTTACAAGAGGGGTTGCCGACAGGGGTCTAGCCCAATCCAGCTCACGAAGCCATATTTATCCCTTCGAAACGGATGCGATTCTGCTGTTGGCACCTGGGTCGAGAGGCTAAGCAAAGGTCTCAAGAGCTCACTTCCACTTCTCCGAAGCGAGCCACAAGCCTTCTCTCCCCAACCAACTCCACCAACCATGGGCAAGAAGCAGGACAAGAAGCAGGGGGCGCCGGCGGCGGTCCAGGAGCAGAAGCCCGTGCCCGAGAAGAAGGGCGGCAAGCAGCAGGAGCAGCCCAAGCAGGCGGCCGCGGCTCCTCCTCCGGCCAAGGAGGCCGAGACCAAGAAGGGCGGCGGCAAGAAGGGCGGCAAGAAGTA
>JAADVR010001045.1:0-10343 GCA_023335855.1 Pythium scleroteichum
GTAAGGTAGACAGCCCTCTTTATCTTGCGGTATAGACCCACGCCCCGGGTCTGAGCTGCTGTGAGCGGGGTCGCGCCGTTCGAATCTCTGAACATGGGCAACCCCTTGACGCAGCGCAGCTGGCAGTGGTCAAACATTAGGACGGTGAGCAGCCCACCATAATCGCGCTCTCTATCCTCCTTCGCGTACTGGAGTGATTCCTCCCAAATCCAAAAGAATCCAAGGTCGGTCATGGATACTTCGTCCGCGACGATACACTGCACTGGAGCCCACTACTGTAGGAGGGCATCAGAGGGTGTGACAATATGCTTCGGACCGATTTTGGCGTTGATACCAAGGCCAACGGAAGAGCGCATTGTTGGCCCTGCAGACTCACAGCCACAATTCCCGTCGACGCAACCACAGTGACCGCGCGAGGGTGACCCCACGACGCAACAAGAGCGCAAACAGCCGAAATGATTTGCGACTTCCCCTGCCTCCAGCGCCAGTGATGGTCAAGGGGCTATCGTCAAACATGGAGCACTGTGCGCCTGGGATCACAGTATCGAACATCTTTCCTAACAGAGGAACCGCAATCAAAGTAAACGCGAGATGCTGCAGGCGATTGAGGCAGAACTGAACCGAGACGTCTTGGATCGATAAACACGGCTCCAGTTCCAGTACGGGGCGCCTGTCGCGATCATAGTCGAGGTTCTAGACCGCTCTGCGCAAAACATCCACGGTGACCGCAGTCGTACCCGTAGTCGCATCTGATTGCCAAGACAACTCTACCTGCGAGCTCGCTACGTTCGGATCGATGTCCTCCTGATGACAGCGCTCGCTGTGTGAGTGAAACTCTCGTCCGGCGTCAGTGGCATCGATGCGATCGATTGGAGGAGCAGCCGCGCCGCAGGGGAGGCATCATCTGCAGCGAGGAGCGGCTCCACATGAGGGTCCATATCTTCGTCAACATCGGGACCGTAAAACTCTGCGGGCGCGGCCTCGTATTGCGTAGCGGGCTGCGAATCGCCGAACGCGTGGTGGACCCTTGTGTCGATGTCCTCGTCTTCATACACTTCATCGTCGTCACTGCCATCCTCAGACGACGATCGCTGCCTGGCGCGATACTCTTGGGCATTCTGGAGCCCGATGAAAAGTTGCTGATGGTATTCGAGGTGTCGAGCAAGAGCGGTATCCGAGAAAGGTGTCCATTGTTCAAAATGTGACCGTGCCGACCCATCTGCGTCCAAAAACACGCGTACATCCCGAAAAGGCCGATACAGAAGCGCGGTCATTCTGTAATATAATTCTGTTTGCTCGCTGTAGTCGTCATCTCCAAGTCGCAAGCGTCAGGCAGGCGGGGGCCAATGATCTCCGGCACACGTGGATACTCTAGATGACGGTAACCGTGCTCTCTCAAGTGCTCCCGGATCTCTCGCGGGTCCTCTGATACGAATGCACACCGTTCCCCTCTCCGTTGGCCAAACGACTCAATACGGCGGATCCACGAGCAGAAGTCGTACCAGCACCAACCATCAAGGCAGAGTGGGCGCTCCAGATATCTCGATATTGACGTTTCTGCGACCATCTGGTGGTTCCTGGATACGACCGTAGCATCAACAGCACAATTATTGAGAAGGTTAAGGCCCCAGCCAAAAGCCACAGCTTCTCCTTCGAGCAGTATCGCAGTAGCCAGTGGACCGCCCATTTCCATGACGCCAGACGATGAGTAGGCCAGCGCGAATAGGCGACCAACACCCTGTGAATACACTGTTGTCTGTAGGGAACTCTCGCCCGAAACCCGTCTTCTGAACGCCGTGTTCACCACGGCGACGTTGTCGAGCACAGACTGCCTTTTGGTTGCATACTGTAGGGCATACCGCGCGGCCTGAGACTGTCTCCGGACCATAGGTCCCTCGCGTCCATGTTAAAGTGGAAAACACGGCGCCACAGAGGGATGAACGGGTTACACCACTAGTTGCCTAGCCGGCGGCGATAGACAATCTCGTTGGCACCATCCAGGCACGTGACGGGGACAAGTTTCCGATAGAACTTGTAGCGGCATTTTGTGCCTGTACGCCCTTTCACACAAGAATGGGTATGTGCCCATGCATGCACCTGGTCGCGCAATAGCAGTCGACTTAGTTGTACATTCGCTGTCGCTACGTGACGGGAGAGGCCGCAGAACTTGTGCCGTATTCCCTCCACCGCCTTCGCCGAGCTAGCGGCCTTATCATCGTCATCCAGCGCACCCCACTGTTTCTCGATAATTGCGAGTGAGATATCCGACTCAGTGAAGTTGGTTTCACACGCGTCACACCCACACGACGGGAACTGCGGCAGAGGCCTTGAGCAAATGCTTGTATTTGCGCGGAATAGGAGTAGCGAAGAGTTGGCCGTTACAATCAGCGAGTGGGCAACCAATCGACCTGATGGAGTTGTAGACCGGCAGCTCCGCTGCGAAAATGGACGCACAGTACTGCTCGAATCTCTGTCTCAGGTCACTACTGGCCAGCAAACGATCCCAGTCGGTCTGAGTCTTAGGCAGCCCAGCAACCCAGGCCACGCCATGCTGATGTATGAAGAGACGACCTTGCTGTTCCAATGCATAAAGCAAAGCCTCCACAAAGCCGAATATACCGCGCTGGGATTTTGGTTTGTTGGCCTTCATGTCCCACCCGAACAGAATGTCGATCAGAATATGGCAACACAACTTGTAGTACTGTGCCTGAACAGTCGTGTTCTTCATAATGAGGCGCGCCATGTCCGAGCTACACGGCATGTTGAGCTCTCCGCATCTCGACAGTGACTCGGGTCGGCCGTTCGGCAGCTCGCGCCCAGTCCAGAACGCGCATACCAGCGAGCAGTCGGGGTTCGGAGTTAGCGTCCAAAAAACAGAATAGTCAGAGCGTCGGCCTTCCGCGTCATGGACTCTCGTTCTTCATTGGAGCCCCACATCTTGGACGCTGCGGCATTGATCGACTTCAGAAGCGTGTTGGCAGGTGCGTCCCCCACGGACGAGACGAAGGGCCGCCCCGTTCTCCAGGATGCTCGCTGTTCTGCGCGATAATTCATAGCGGCCCTCAACTGAGATGGGGTCACGCGCATAGCGGTTGTGGCAAGCGATGGATCCTGGCCAACGCGCAAGAAGACACTACTCTTGACACGCTTGGTCGACAGGTAGTCGAACATGACGAGCTTGAATAGAGAGTCCTCAGCAAATCGGTTCGTGGACAGGTTGAGGTAATGAAGCACAAGTGTCTCGCGAGGTGTAGCGATGCTGACGAACCGTAGAGAATCCACCGACGCCAAATGTCAATAGATGGGGAAATAGGCACTCTAAGTAGTGTGGGTCTGTTGTCTGCAGTATTGTAGTAGAGCGGCGAGCAACGTAGGTTTTTGATGTGGAGGTCACGTTTGCGACTGCATGTGCAAGCCGATCTCGTTCACCCAGATCTGTTATTGTGTCCATCAGAATGGTATGGGACTCCACCACTGTCACTCCCGCCGCGCGTCGTCACTAGTCTCATCTTGAGGACGTGCGACGGTCGCCTGCCGTGCCCGCGCTCGATAAGTTGCTCAGTGTCGTCGTATTCCAGCATGCGTGTTGTGATCGACGCCGAGTCTATAAAACTGTCGCGAAGTGCTTCGTCGACTCCGACATTGGCGTATAGCGGGTTTACACGGCGCAGAAGGTCATGAGCTCGCCTTACGCGGTGGCCATTACACTCGTGACGCTTCGCCATGAGCAGCTCCTGCGCGGGCGTCATCGGTCCCGCCAGAATGATCTGGAAGTTATCGCGCCCAATGGCGCTCGGTACGCGGCTCGCAATCGAGGCGTCGCGGTTGTCCCAACAAAGTAAGTGACTGTTGAGGACATTACCCGGCCCGCCGTACACTACTTTCACGACTCCACGAATCTGTACGAGACCGACAGCCTGGCGCTCTATGTAGTTTGCCTCGTCGATCTCAGCGAACGCACCCGCGACAAAGCCATCCGCGATTGCAAATTTCGGCGGCTTGCACGCGCCAGCGTCAACATTTTCGCGTCCAAGACGAGTCTCGAGAGCTTCGAGATGGTGCAGCGCTGCAATCGTGACCCAGGTGTAGGCGGCACCATTCTCGTCGCGACGAAACGCGTTTCGAGAGAGCAGCATCCCGGTTAGTCACGCGTCAATCGCAGAACAGTCATAGTAGTCGACGATGGCTGGCGTGCACCACGACCCACCAGTGAGACTGGCACGCATCGCCCGATAGGGAAGTGCGTCGACGCCGACCCGAACAGCCAATCTCGGGAACACCCATACGACAGTAACAGCACAGACTTGGCGGTCAAGAACCTCGTCGCTGGAGTTCTCTCTCGCTTCATTCTCCAGTCGGCGGGCGTCGTCATCGGACAGCGGCTCGAACCCCAGGTCACGGTTCAGCTCCTCGAGGCGCTCACATCCGATCCAACGACCTGGATATGAGCACACAGGAATCAGACACAACAAGCCAGACACGCACTACGTAAAAGCACGCACCCGAATCTTCACGGGGCGGGCGGCATTCCGGACGACGACGTACCCGCACCGGAGCAGGGGGCGACCTCGGAGCACAGGTGCAGGGCGCACGGAGCGTTGCCCTCCGATTGGCCTCCAACGCCCACCCGGCTCGCGCGAGCTCGACTTCCCTCCGAAGAGAAATCGGCCGCCCACCCGCTCATGACAGACGTCGCTATATCAGACCTGTCCAAACGTGGCCGGTTTGGAGAGAATGGTCTCTACATCTCTACATGCACAGACGAGCGGTACAGCGGACTAGGCCCAATCACCAAACCAGGCTTTGGATATTGAAGTCGGACCGATCCCACAGTACCAGAATTTGTGAATACTACGTAAGAGCACTGAACACTTTTTGTACGTACATGAGATTACGGTCTGCCCCATCCTGACAGCAATTTGGAAGACTGCTTACCCTAGTGATACAGAAAGCTCCCAAATCACTGAACCGTTCCTTCCCGGCGCATCCACCACCGGCTGAGCTTCAATAGAGGATGCCCATCCCCGACGGAACCACCCAATCGGTCGACCTCCAGTCACGCCTCACTAAAAAGCCCACAAACCATCCAGAGAAATGACCACGCCCGGAGGGACGGCTGTCGCCCGAACGCGGCCTCGATACACTGTCGCCGAGAAACTGGAAATCGTCCGGTTTGCGCGCTCCAACTCCGCTCGAGCGGCGTGTCAGCAGTTCAATGTCGCGCGCCCAGCATTTACCTTTGGAGCGCACAAGAGAATGCATTACTATCAAATCTTGGCGCGCCTCGCCGCCAACACTACCATGACGGAGACCTCGGAGTACCTGCGAATACCAGAACGCTTGCAGTCGACAACGTGGCGCCCAATGAACACGAGCAATCGACTGACAAAGCGAGCGAGATCCACTTGTTCTGATGGAGGGTACCGAAGCGAATCTCGCCTTGCCAGGTCTGGGTCAGCCGTCGACCACCACAGGTACGGGCGGGCTACACGCGCATGTGTGTGAACAACACCAGAACGAGGCGACGGACCAGCCACGCCGACAAACGAGCACGAACCCGTGTCTAATCCTGTCCTGATCGGCTACCAAGGAGCAGACCACGGTTTTGCTTACGTCGCGGCCCACCTGACCTTCCCGCAGGCGCTACGCACCAGCCTCCCGACGACTCCAAAGTTCGAGCTCACCGGCTTTCCACAAGCATCTCACGTGTTGGATGCCCTTCGCAAGCAGGAGATCGACTTTGCGTTCGTCGCGGCAGACGTGCTGCTGTCGAACACGTACCATGCAGCTCTCAACCAAATTGCGGCGTCCCGCTTGAAGATCATAGGCGCGGTCATCGTACAAGAAGGCGTGGAGGTGTACGCCCTCCCCGGAACTGAGCTGTGTGACGCTGATTGCGTGATCTCAGACTGGCGGACACTTCAGCGCTATGAGGAGTACATCGTGCAGCTCGAGATGCAGTACAACAAGGCTATCTACCGCCAGGTCGTGTGGGATAGTGCAGCCGGATGCGTGCTCGTCCAAGCAGAGAAGGCTGCAAATACACTGGTGCTCTGTACTGCGAGCGCTGCAACAACGCATGGACTGCTCGTCCTCCGGGGACGCCTACTTGGCTCTCCGACGCACTCCCGCTACACAATCCTCGGACGTCAAGGCACAATACCCTTCATGTTCGAGGGCATTGAAAGCACAACACGAGCGGCGCCGACACCTGCCTGCTGTACACTACTCGTCAAGGGCACCGCGCACGCAATATTGGACATCATCAGCGCATTTGCATTCAGAGGACTTGAGATTGTGTCGTTTCATACGCGCGGCGATGAGGAACAACAATTGTATGCAATGCAATTCCGAATACCCTTGGCACAAACTGACAAGTGGACTCTTCTTTGTTGTCGGTACAGGCGGTACGTCATCTCCTACAGATCAAGCACGAACCCGCTCGTTGAGAGAGGTCTTCAACTGCAGCTCGAGGCTGCATCGGGACGCGTTGTCGCCTTAGGCGATTTCACAACGCACATAGTGAGATCGACCCCATAATTGAAACAACACGTTTCATTTTCTGAATTATCACGGTCTTAGCTCGCGACGCCCGCTACTCACCACTCATGCACTCTTCGTGCGCCAGGCTGTGCGCCACGAGTTTGGTTGACTACATCTCGACCATGATGGCGTCGATGTTCGTCGAGAGCTGACACGAGTGTTTCGCGAATAGCTTCAAGGACCACATCTTGGACACGAGAATGATGACCCCGTCAGCCGGCAGCCCAGCAGCCGTGTCGTCGGCCCCGTACAAGGACACCGTCACCAGCTCTGAGTCGACGATGCCCTTCTTCTCAGCATAACCGTCCTTGAAGACCTGAACAAACACTTGTTACTCAACCCATATAATATATTCTTCACCCATGGTGCACTTACCTCGTGCATCTCTTCGACACTATCACCGACACACTTGTCGACGAGATGGAGCCGAGCCACAGCGCCAGTAGAGACACAGTCGAACGAAGTCCAGACGGCCCGCATGCGGAGGGCAATAGTCGCGGCGACGCTGGTCGGGACGCCACGGCCCTGCGGGTCCTGGGCTTCGATAAACGCCTTCAGGTCTTTAGAACAACCGTCGTAAAGGTCATCCATTCAGCAAAACTAATACCCTATGCCATACAAACTACCCACCGCGTGCTAAGTCGATCACGCGCTTCGTTGCTCCACGTTCGGTCGCACGTCTGACGCGCTTGATCGGCGACTCGTGAACCGATGTCATGTCCGAATCTGCGAGGCTCGTAGACACAGCACTGTCACTCTCACTAGTCGGCAGCAAATCTGGCGGCGACCCGTCGCTGTCCGTGCATGGCACAGCGTCCGCTTCACCGTCGCTCGCTCGCTTCTTCGCTGACGCCACCCCGACCGAGCGACGGTTCGGGGGCGACCCCACGGTTTGCGGAAGGCGTGTGTTGGAAGACACACCCATTGTCCGATACGAGCGATAATCAACAATGAATGACAATGGAACGGTTTTCACGACAGGCACTTGATTTGCCCCACAATGATAACCCGGCAACAACAACAACACACTCACCACTCCAGGAGACCTCACCGCACACCGCTCCAGCAACTGGACACGACCGGCGCACGAGAATCAAATACCGTGCCTAGGATAATAAATCCGAAGGGAGGGCAGCCCGCGGAAACACCGCCATAGATACAGCCCCTTACAGCACAGTACGCATCGCCTCGGGCACTCGTACTGTACGCATAATGCAAAGCATAGAATGCGACCCAGCATCCACACGGAGGTTCGATGCCCATCACACACACGCTCCGCCCCACTTGTTCCTGACCCGGACATGCCTAACGAACAAATGATCTCACGCGAACCACGAGCTACATGGCCACCCAAAAAGACCACACATAAGAATCGCTCGACCGGCTTTTCCCAGTTTGAGCGTCTAACTTTCTTCGTAATAACAATAATAATAGTAATAGTAATAGTAATAGTAATAGTAATAGTAATAAAACACACACACATAATAATAAGAGTCGCTACCATCAAGACAACTACTGGCCAGACAAGCCCGAGATCCGAAACATCGGACAGCCCGACAATTCATCTTCAAGCGGGTGCACTCGCACCCACACACACACCGCACACCCATCTCGTACAGATCTACAGCTGCACCAAGTTCAACGACGCGAGAATGCCACGCAACCCACTCACGTGCGCGGGATGCTCCCTCTTGTTCCGCAATACTCTCCAGCGCCACGACCATGAGCGCATGTGCCTCAGGATTGAGGTTCCCTGCCCACGGTGCGGTGTATTAGTGGCACCGATCCATCGCCAGCGCCACCGCGACAGACAATGTCTGCCGGCACAAGCTCCAGACCTCGCCTCGGACACCTCCGCTGCGACAGAAGTTGCTCCCGGCTCGCCTAAAGCTCGCGCGGTGTTCTTCGTTGACGATCTCGAAGAGAAGCACAACGATGTTGCGACGGAGCGCAACACACCAGCTGCGTTCGACGTTCGCGCCGCCACCATCACCAATGAAGTGACGGAGGGGCAAGCTGTCGCGTCGGCTGCGCACAGAGCGAGGCCCGGGTTCGGATCTAATTCCATCACCATCGCCGATGAATCAGGGGAGGAGGAGGGGACAGAAGTCACGCCTCAGAGCAACGCTGCCGTCGCCGTTGGAGCCCGCTCCATCATCACCGTCGAAGGATCGGAGGAGGAGGAAATCGAAGGCGCAATTGCGCCCACGCCCAGAGCTCCACGCGCGGAGCCCCTCCTCCACCACGCGCCAGAAGATTCCAGAGCCAACCAGCGGCCTACCATGATAGGCAGCGCGGGCGACAGCGACGTCGAGATCACCGGTACGCTCTCCGCCGACGGCGCAGTTGCGGCGATATTCCGACTCGCCGCGGCGCGAGACGAACTCGTCGACCTCACCTAGTCGTAGTCGCTTCACGAAACTCTCGACGACAAACCACTAAGAAAAAGACAAACATACTCCTTTCCGTTCATCTCGTTTGCATCTATCTTGAAAGTACGAGAGAGTACTACACGCATCGACTCAACCACGCAATCAGACCAACGCCAGGCAGATGCGTTCGAAGACGTACCTACAACCCCCAACTTCAACACACGAGATACATTCCCCCATCCGTGGATACACAGAGCCAAACCGTTCGATATTTTTATATCGTTCTAATAATCAGCTACAGTATCACACCCACCCACACGGCTACAAAATCCACACATCAAACACGAGTCCTCCCAAAGCCTCCTGAGCGTACCCCATTCGGATGTGATCGATAGGACAGCAACAACCCGCCCACTTCGCCCGGCAGTGTCAGTACGGATGTCCAAGTCCGATCACGATCGACAGCAGACAAGAACAAACCGAGTGTCGCGAGGAGAGGCTCGCAAACGCAACACACGCGACGCAACCACACAAGCCCAAACGGCGCCGTGACACATGGGCTGGCGACAAACCACACTACTATTGTGGCTCTCCCAACTGCGAGGTACGCCCATAAATCTGACCTGCCGCCCTCCCACCATCTTACACCTTTCTGGCGCCATAAGGCGCTCGCCATCGGAGCAAGCGCAGAGAACCCTATCGAGATCCTCGACGACTCCGACGACGCGGAATCCGTCCGCGACGACCCAACCGGGACGATTGGGACCAACCTTATCACAGTCAGCGACAGCGAGGACGAAGAGGCGACCACACCAACGGCGGAGGCCCACAACAACCACCCGCTCGCATCCGCGAGAACTGGCCGCCTCCCATCCCGTACTGAAGCTGCAATCAGGGGCTGCAGAACGCCCAGTTCGCCGACATCGACCTCGGCCTGTGTACATGCACCTGCAGGTGTCGCGTGGGCGAGTGCGCAAACGCGAGGAGTGCTGTCTTCTGCGACGGCAGCAACTGCTCTGCCGGTGAAGCATACGGGAACCGACTGCTGGACTGCGTGTCGCTAAGGTTGGTGCGATGGCTATAGTGACTGAGAGGCAAATCGTCCCAGGGGAGGAGATCACAGTACTATACAATAAGAGAGTCTCATTTGCCTGCCTCTGCGGAGAGGCGTACTGCCAGCCTAAGAGAACAAGCAGGACAGGAGGAGTAGACTACATATGCGGATAATATATCTTACCTACATACCATCTGGCGCGCTGGCACGAAAACGTCGCTCTTCGCTGCACGACCCCTCCCCTCTGTGACCGCCGAGACCTAGGCGTTACTACAACATACAATAATAAGAGTAAGATGGAGTCGACGGCCGAGATCTCACATCTCTCTTCTCGGCCCCTGCCGAGCCACACCAATGCCACATCACAAATCACA
>JAADVR010001046.1:0-10341 GCA_023335855.1 Pythium scleroteichum
CATCCAGGCGCGCGCCATCGCCAACTTCCACGCCGTGGACCCGGACTACGCGCACCGCGTCAAGACCAAGATCGCCGCGATCCTCGCCGCCAAGAAGCAGCCGCGCAAGGCCGCGCCGCCGGCCAAGCTCAACCCGCCGCGCAAGCCGTTCGCTGTTGTGCCGCCGACGGACGACCTCGCTCCGCGATTGTAAGAGTGTATCTCGCCCCCGCGGCCGCTTCGTGTCACAGAGTAGTGCGAGGTTCGAATGAATGAGACTACCTTGAGCACAATATTGCGAGTCTGCATTTTACTCCACAATCGAACACGTCGTGGCCACCACTTAACGCTATTTACAATCTCGTTTAAAAAGTCCTTATTTTCGACCAGGAGCTTCATGTCTGCCGCATGTGCGTACGATTCATGGGCTCATGTTGAGAATGGTCTCAAAGATCTGAATACTTTGCCT
This sequence comes from Pythium scleroteichum, assembly GCA_023335855.1. Classification (NCBI taxonomy): domain Eukaryota; phylum Oomycota; class Peronosporomycetes; order Pythiales; family Pythiaceae; genus Pythium; species Pythium scleroteichum. The sequence goes on from JAADVR010001046.1 coordinate 449, forward strand.
TGCCAACTCGAGCGACTGGGACTGCAACTTGTCGCGAACGCGCGCAGACCTCGCGCGTTGGCCGCAAATTTCGGTCATCTCTTGGTTGGTGGAGGTGACAATCTCCACGAGATCTTTCATGACTGGTTGCTTCCAATCTGCGCTGTCTCCATTGCTATCCGGCTCAGTTGGATCGTCGTTGTTGTTAGTGGTGATACGATCTGTGGCCGTCGGGCCAGTCAAGACAGCATCGACAATAGCGTCGTCGCCGTCACGAGAGCCTTCCGACATCGACTCGATATCCGCGAGGGAACCTGCTCCCAAGGCGCTGTCACCGTCTCTGACGTCTTTTCTGTTGTCAAGTTGGTGGTTCAGCGAATGCAGAGCAAGCTTCTCAGATGTGCGAATTGCATCTTCAACGACGAAACGAGCCCGAGCAAGACGATTGAGGAGATCACTAACATGATCACTTGAAGACAGGTCAGGAGATGGTTCGGACGGTTGGTTCTTGTCCGCTATCATGCGTCCAACTCGCTCGGCCAGCTTGTGACAGTGCTGTCTCATATCGTACATCTGGGTCCAGCTCAAAACGCGCTCGTGATTCTTTGCCTCAGATGATCTTACAAGGTCTTCTTCTCGAAGCAGTGACAAGTTCAAAGGAGTCGCGGACACCTCGTCACTGTGAACCTCTTGCATAATCGAGGAGGATGGGGGGAGTGGTTTGTCTCGCCACATCTCATGCAACAAGGCCATTTCTTCTTCATTCTGGTCTCCTGTGCTGTCCTCTTCTTCCTCCTCTTCTCGAAACTGGCTCAGTTTTAGATCTGCCAAGATTAGCCCAACACTTGGAGCCATATTCAACGTTTGCTCAGAGTAGTAAACGTTGGACTGCGTCAAACGAATGTGTCCCAGCATGTGGGAATTCGCACTGAGTTGCTGAGACCACTGAGACAGCAAATGACTAGCATGCGCTTCAAGTATCTTTCGGATACTAGTCTTCACATTGGCTTCAAAAACAACTATATCTTCGACGTTCAACGATTCCAAACTCTCCCCCCACTTGAAATCATTCCACCGGCAAAGTATGCTCAACAACTCTTCACAGATTCCCTGCAACAAGCCATTGACATCGTTCTCGAAGTCGAAACACTGGCGAGAAGCACTTTCAAGCATACTTGTGGGAATCTTGCCTTCGGATTGGCGGTAGTCGTAGCCCCAAACATCCACCGCAAGAAGTAGCTCGGGATAAAACTCGAAAGTGTCTCTCACAAGCTCCTCGGTTGGCAAACTTCCAGGCACTGAAGGTGATTGTTGTTGGTGGAGAGTAAGCTTCAGTCTTGACTTGTAGCCATTCATGCGTTTCTCGTAGTACGAGTTGTTGAGGGCTGTCGGTAACGAATCTATCTCTCGACAAGTAGCTCGTTTCCGAATACAATACAGGTGTGCGATGAGGCAGTGGAGCTGAAGGGCAACGAGGTGCAACTTGCGGATAGTTGAATTCATCTTCTTGCGGCTCAGAAGTTCTTTCCCCGCCGAAACCTTTGCGAGCGAATACGCAACAGAATCAAACCACTTCATGCGTGAGCTGATCTGAGAAACAACCTTGCGCTCCCACTTGTGCGCGGATGCGCCTACACAACCAAAAGGGCATGAACTACCCCTTCCTTTTCGCACTGTCTCGGTTAGCAGTATCGGGTGGAGGTAGTAGTAGGGATCACTTTTGCTGATTTCTCGAAGCAAGCGTTTTTGGGCGCTCGCCATCACTTGGGACAGACCAGAGGTGCGCTCGAGATTCACGACCAATCCAGACACGAATGAAGGTGCTTCAGTAGGGATCGTCAGCCGTGCTGCTGCGGCGTTGGTTGCGTTGCTACAAGTTATTGCTCGAAGTTTGCTCCCTTGGTAATTGCAATCTTCCTTCGCATTGCCAAGTTCTCCATCACCTTGAACCGCACATGCGCCCATCAGAGGAGAACGAATTTGAGGGTCTGACGTGCACTTCGCTCTATCAGCCGCCTCGTCGGTTGATGCAGGTAACTTCGAAACATTAGTTGGCATCATAGGTATGATCTCTCTCGTGATCAAGTCATCGAGTCCGCACAGTAGAGTAGACACACGTTGCGAGGGCGTTTTGGATGTGTCAGATACGTCATGGACAACCGAATCGAGCCTCGATGTTATAGCCCGCTTCAACTCCAAGGACCAATCCTTTTGTCGCCAAATCTCGACTTCAATTCGTTGTGCAGCATCAGCAAGACTGCTCAGATGCTGGTGCGATTCAGCTCGGACTTTGAAAGCCTTCGTGCGCTGTGCAATCGACAACAACTTCGTCTGGATCTCGCTCGTTTGGAATGCCAGACGGGAATGACATTCCAGGCGGTCGGTCATGGCGATGTTCAAGCGGATACGTGGCGTAGGCTTTTGGATCATCTCGTCAAGTGAAGCAGAACGTCGAGCGTGCTGGCGCTGGCTAATGGATGACGGTTCGTAGATGAGTGGGCTGCAACTCTCCCTGGCAACGACTACGTCGGGATCGATGGCTTCGTTGGCATCGTTGTGCAGCTCAGAGGTAACTTGTAGCGCGAAATTCACGTGAGTTTCGTCAAGCGCATTAGCCAGGGCAGAACTATCCGAACCCAATTGTGTATCAGAGTGGGGGTCAACTCTATGTACCGACAATGGCATAACAGATCCCGCGGCAACCTGTTCTGGTTCTGAAGCAGAAGAGTGCGCGTTGTCTGTGGGATCGTCTGGTTTCCCGCGAGAAGATGACGACTCTACGCCACTGGTGACTATCATTTCTTGTTCTTCGGAGCGACAGTTCCCTTCCTGATCAATACTCAAACTGCTCGCTTCGTTTGGTGTTTGCGAGTGATCAAGAACAACGTCATTGTTAGCCGCAGGAGGTTTGGCTTGCTCTTCCTCGCCCTCGGCCACACATGAGCCTACTTGTAATGGCGAAGACGGAGGAGGGTGTTTGGACACATCAACTCCCTGGCTATGAGTTCCTGGACGTGAGGATTGGGGTTGATATCCCTCATCGGAATGGGAAGGAGGAATACTGGAACCAATCAAGTCGTCGTCATCAAAATCATCCTCAGACAAAAACTCTTCACCCAAGTCTTCCACTCCGACATCATAAGCAAAGGAACCACGGCGTGCAACTCGCTGACGGGGATAGATGTCTTCGTACTCGTATGCATCGAGGCGGCGCTTCAATCCACGGCGAGTTGAGTTAGTAATCAAGCCTTCGTGCACCATACCACGAGATGGCAGATCGTCTAATCCGGGAAGCTTCCGTGGTGGAGGCATACTAGCCCTGAGGGGTAACGATGGCGCAGGATGAAGCTGACTTTCTTCGTCACTGCTGCTTCCGTGTCGATAAAACTGCTCACGAGATCGGCGATGATTCTGTGGGGAACCAGGGTGAGCAGATGCTCGCGGTGAGAGCAGTTGTACTCGCTCATAAGGGTTTCGTTCCATGACTTCATACCCATCTTCGTCCACAAGAATTCGACGATAAAGAGGACGGCGATAACGAGCTCCGACATACCGGGGGCGATAGTGCTGATCTTGATGATGGAAATCCACATGCATGTGGAGATCTTGAGGGGATGGAGCTCCAGTCTGACTGTCTTCTTGAATCCACTGTCTATCATGCCTTGGGTGCATGACTGATCCCAACGGGGATTCGGCCGCCATGGACTCACAACCCTCCTCCATCCGCTGAGCGCCCGCAACGCCAGACTTCGGATCAGCTGGTTCCGCTTTCAAATACCGCGATCGTATCATTCCGTGTCTGCGATGATCATACCCTACTGATCGTTGCACTGCACCTTCTTCACTTCTTGAACCGCTTTGGTGATCACTTTGAATCGTCGTACTCTCGACTTCGTTGGCGCGATGCAACGCATTCAGAGCGATTTTGTTCTCGACGTGTGCCTGGACACGGTCGACTAACACGAAAAGCATTCGGCTGGCGGCTTCTAACTAAAAGACGGCCACCGTTAGCAAGCAGCGTCGAGCAGTGACTAGCGCGATCGACAAACCTGCTCCGATGTCTCTGCTCCGACTAGGAAACTCATGATATATCGTCCAGCATTTCGTTGCACGGCCAGCTCACCCACATCATCGCTGGGCGATTCCGGACAGTAGTCGATCATACAGTCAGTTCGCTCGATGATGGCGTTGACTCGGCTGTGGCGATCACCTCCGTAGAGATATGGCACGAGCAGGTCCGGGGGCACGCGCGTTTTGCACTTGACGTACTTCATGCGCTGCGGGCGGCGGTGGGCGCGCGCCGACCGGTCGAACTCCATCTTGAGCTCGTCGTCCAAGTCGAAGTCGTCCTCGAACTCGAGGGGCACGCTTCCGGCCGCGTCTTCGTCCAGCGGCGAGTAGGCGGAGGCCGCATACCGCCGCGCGCGACGCGGGAGAGCCCGCGCACGACTCGCGTACCTCGCATCCACGGCTACGTACCGCGGCGCCGCCTCGTCGCGCCTGTCCATGCGCGTCGCCGTCGCGTAGTGAGCGTTGCCGTCGGAGATGTTGCCGCGCGAAATCCCTCGCAACACGGTGGCTGGCGTGATGGCGTGATGATGGACAGAAGGGTCGAGGCGACTTTTGTCGAGAAGACAATCACTCTGACGGATTCGTAAAAAACAATACCTAAACACTTTTTACGAAAAACAAAAAGCGCTTTATATGTGTCCGACATGGGTACAGGCCACTGGTGAAAAAGCGCTTTGTGTGGTATCCCGTGGATACACATTTTACGGTAACTGGGCACTTGACAAGAGCGACAATGGCAGTGACGCCCGGCGACCACGAGCGGCTCAAGCACGCGCTGTTGGCGACCGACAAGGAGACGAGGCGCCTACTCGCGCCGCTGCTGGAGCTCGGCCCCGTGCAGCAGCTGCTGATCACGTTCCTGAACGATCTGTCGCGGTCGTTCGAGGACCACGTGTGGGACCCCACGACGCGCGATGTGCTCCAGCGGCTGGGCGAGTCGGGTGCCGGAACCGACGATGTCCGGTCGGACGTCGCGAGGATCTTCGCGCAGCAGCTGCAATTGCAAGGCCAAAGTCCAGTTGTGATTGGTGGAGCGGATCCTAGTGAGGAGGCATTGATGTCGGAGGTGGATACCTCGCAAGCTGACGGCAAGGCCAAGTTCAAGCGTGGCGACTACTATGCTGCGATGAACGCGTTCACCAAGAGCTTGCGGGCATTACTAGCGTATCACCAAGACCAGTATTACGGCAAGATCATCGATCCTGCTAGTTGGGAGGAGGATGACCTTCGCGACCGATACGTCACTCTCTGCTGTAACGTGGCAGTCTGCGCGATCAAGCTTCGTGACTGCGCGAGGATCCGACTGTATGCTACGAAAGCGCTTGCAATCAACAAGAAAAGCAGCAAAGCACTCTACGCGCTCGCAAAAGTTGATTTGATGGAGCGAAAACTGGACGAAGCACAGTCTGTTGTGCTTACAGCTGCGAAATACCATCCCTCAAACGACCAGTTCCCCAAGTTACTTCGAGAGATTGAACTCACGCACAAACAGGAACTCCAGGCTCGAAGTGAGTTGCGTTCGATGAAGGAAGATCGCGAACGGGAAGATGAAGAGCTGCGCAAGCGACGCGAAGTGGAAGAAGCTCAGCTTCGTGCGAAGCAAGCGCGGGCTGTAGAGGTGACTCACCTCCCAACTCTCGAGGATGATGGGATGTTTGTCCAGCGACTGAATACGTACTTTATGCGTATCAAGCAAGGAGTATGTCTTGGTTTTGGAGATATGGTCTATGCAAGAACTAACGTTTCGTGGTGACTGTTGCAGCTCCGCGTGGACATCGACCCACGGTTCAATCCTGATAATGGGGAACAACCTTTGTTCGAGTGCAATGTCTACAACTCGTCCACCGGCGATGTTCTTGCAACAGGGATCGAGGCAAGCTCAAAAAAAGCGTGCAAGCATGCTGCTGCCAAGTGCGCTGTTTTGGCTCTTTGGAAGAGAAAGATAGAAGCGGGTAAGTTGTCGCCGGACGAAAAAGAGCACTGGGAAAAGTACCAGAAAGCCGAGAGCGTGGGTATCTCGCTTGCTGGTCCTCTGAAAGAACGTGATGCCGATGATGAAGATATTATCGACACGACGTCGGAGGAGAAGGACGACAAGGTCATTCGGCTCACGAGTTTTGAGCGTGGACTGGAACCAACGGCGTTGTTGAATCAACTTTGCACGCAAAGACGTCTCCACGTCGAGTTCAGAAATGAGGACATTCCAACGACCAAGTTCCAGCCTCTCTTCAGATGCACATGTGTGGTCATAGGGGAAGAATTTGCTCAAGCTGAGGCTGCAAGCAAGAAGAAGGCAAAGGCGGAAGCAAGCCGTCGAGCCGTGGAAGTGGCTATTGAGAAGGGCATAATCCAGTTTGGGAAGCGTGGAGTGCTGGGCGAAAACGAGCATCCAAGTGAAGATCAGGAGGTAGCTGCTGTCGCTACAGAGGTGGCTTAAATTAATATATTGTCTGGAGTATTGGTGGCGCCAAGAGTTGATTCGAGAGCCTTTGAGCCTGCCTCCAGCTTGACGTCTTGGATAAAATATGTTCCCGATCGACTACTCTACAAACGGTTTGTTGTCGTCATACTGGAATCCGCTCGATGTGTCTCTCCAGTCGCCCCCCGAACCTTAGTCGGCGTGTACATCCATCGAGAGTTGATACACTTTCTGAGCTCGGCGTGCCCGCAGGAAGTACATGACACTTGTGCCAAACACACATAGGTAGAGAAATGCAGCGAGGAAAATGCTCCCCGCGAGCGAAGACTTTTTCTTCCCGTGCTGCGGCCGCACCTTGATGTAAAGTGAGTTGCTGCTGACAATAGAGCCCACAATGATCTTCATAGACATGGTGAGAGGATCAGAATGGATTCGGGTGATGAGTACAACAACCACCGCGCCACTTACGAGGAGGAAGAAGCCCGCAAAACTGAAAATCGCACAGCAGATGATGCCTACAGTTGCGAGAAACAAACCATTCAGTCACAGTCGCAGTCGGAGGGAATCAAGTGGCGAGGGAACGCACCTGGGTGTGTCTGAGGCCCCTTGCTCGTGCCCTGTGCGAGAAGCTCTTCGAGGTCTGTCGTGTCGTCCATGTCGCTAATATCGCTGCCAGGCGAACCCACGTTCAAGTGGTTGAGGTTGGCATACCCGGGCTTCCCTCGCGCCGCGCCGACCACTGATACGATGTCGCCATCACCGAACTTGGACATTTCTTTCTTGTAGGTACCGTAGACATCCTTTAGTTTGGTCATCATGCCCCGTTGCGCAGCGACAGACGAGCAAGCGCAAAGGCTAGTTACACACCCTTTTCGGCTCTGGCGGGTGGCACGCAAAGAATGCTGCGAAACTTTTTGCCTCTCGGTCGCGCGTGGCGCTTCGAAGCGGGTCTATCTATTGCTCGGACCCCAACCGCGAGCGAGGCTATTTATGGCAGGCCGAATGCGCCGTCGCGTTTCACCGTGGCCGTGTCGCTCTGGAGGTTCTTAGGCGCGCGGCGTCGCCGTCTGATGATTGACAGGCAGGCGCAGAGGGGCTAGCGGTCGCTGGAGGGCAAGCGAGCGGCGTGGTCTCCACGGGCGAGAGGGTCGCTTCGTGTCGTGCGAGTCACGAGCTGACGCAGGGGAACTGCTGAGGAGGCGTGGCGTAATTGCTGAATTCTCGACCATGTCGAAATTTGAGAGTTCCTATTCTTGACAAGCATGCTATTTTCGACGGTTCAACGGTTAGGAACCGCACGAGTGAACCGTAGCCTTTGCGATCTGTGCGTCCTCTGCCGCTGCCAATGAAAGCGAGCGGAACCCCTCAGACCGAAGGACAGATCCTAGCAACATGGTGAAGAAGAAGGCCCACGAGGAGATCAAGTTCGTCAACGGCTTTGCCGGTTCGTGGGCCATGGCGCGAGGCGGTGGATGCGGCTGTTCTGACAGTGGTTCTGGTGGTGGTTACAGCTCTGAACGAGACCAAGAAGAAGGGCAAGAAGGGAGCTAAGGCCTCCGAGGGCGAGGACACCAAGGGCGGCTTCGCGTTCGCCAGTCAGAAGTCGGCCGCATGGGGCGACGACAGCGACGACGAGGCGGTGCCGGCCGCTGAGGCGCAGGTCGAGGCCGAGGATGACGAGGAAGACGAAGAGGCGGACTCGGACGAGAGCGAGGAAGAGGAGGAGGAGGAGGAAGAGGAGACCCCCAAGGAGGCTACCCCCAAGCCTGCTGCTCCTAAGGCCGCGCCTACACCGGCGCGCGAGCTCTCTAAGAAGGAGAAGAAGCAGCTCGAGCAGGAGGAGTTCGAGAAGGCGCTTGCGGAGCTTGGCATCACGCGTGGGTTTCTCATGAGGTGTCGGGATTGATCGATAGTCGTGTGCTAATTTCGCCTTGCATTGTCACAGCTGAGGCACCTGCGCCAGCGGCTGAGTCCGCCCCTGCTGCCGTTGAAAGCACGCCAGCGGGTGAGTCGTCGGCCTCGTCGAAGAAGAAGAAGAAGGGAAAGAAGAAGCCTGCGGCCGATGCTGCTGCTGCTGCCGCCCCGGCCGAGGAGTCGAGCGAGGCCCCGACGGTCGTCGACATCAAGAAGGTGCTCAAGGCCAAGACGACGAAGAAGAAGACTTCCACCGAGTCGTCTGCCGTCAAGATCGCCCGAGAAGAGGTGCTCAAGGCCAAGAACAAGAAGAAGAACCGCGACAAGTCGGGCTTCAACGAGTTCTCCTACTAAGCGTACCGATAGTCTGTGAAAAACTCCCTGGACGGCCGATGTAATTGAAAACGCACTAGTTAGACAGGAGAGGGATGCTCTCGCCTTCCGTTGCCATGGCAGCTCGCTACATAGCGACGCAACCGGCCGTGTAGACGACTGCATCGCTATCTCAGTTTCCTGTACGTATCGCTGCCGCATCAGTAGCCCAACAGCAAGAGGCGTCTTTGCCACGCGGAAGTGAACTCGAATCTCTCGGCCGCCATCACACAGACACGCGAGCACCACTGCGCGCGCCAGTTGCGTCGCCGCGTCGACGAGGGGCGTGTCACCACGCTTGACTCGTGCCCCTCTCATCTGTGACGTGGGTTTACACCAGTTTAAAACCTCTTCCACATACAAATTTACAATATAAGTGTTTAAAACAGGCCGTCCGCTTGGCTCGATGTTGAAGCGTTCTGCTTCGCGAAGGCTGATCGACGTCATCGCTGCGGCTCATGTCTCCCGTCGCCAGCCAATAGACGGGCGCTGAGATGCCTTCTCGGCGAGTCGCGAACAAAGAGGTAGTGCACACTGGCTGAATCGCACTTAGAGCGGCGCGTGCGCACGCGCGATCGCTCGCCCAATCTCGAATCTGCCGGCCCTCGCACGCGTTCTCCCCAGCACGATGTGGCGTCTCCGCTCCGCCCTCCCGCGCGCCGAGCGCCTCGTGGGCGCGCGTGGCTTCGCGACCTCTCGCCGCCGACCCCTGAGCACGACGGTGGGCGACCACCTCAAGAAGACGCCCATCGACTCGCTCTACGTGACCTCGACCAACCTGCTCAAGCAGACGTCGCCCGTTCTGCTGGGCCTCGCGCACGTGCTGGAACAGAAGTACGACTCGGTCGGCTACTTCCGCCCCATCGCGCCCTCTCCGCTCGGGTCCGAGACCCACGACCGCCACCTGGAGCTACTCAAGAGCCATCTCGAGCTGTCGCAGCCCGTCGAGGAGCTTTACGGCGTCACGAGCGACCGTGCGCTCACGTCGTGGCTCGATGGCAAGGAGGACGACCTCGTCGAGGAGATCCTCACCAAGTACGAGCAGGTCAAGCAGAAGCACGACTTTGTCATCGTGGAAGGGACTCAGATCACACAGCACGAGACGTCCATGAGCTGGAAGATCAACGTGGACATCGCC